>PISW01006462.1:0-108729 GCA_004023785.1 Mungos mungo | reverse complement strand
TTTAGGGTGGAGATATTCAAATAGCTGGCCTACGTAGCAGTAGGTGAAAATGCATAGTCAATGAAATGTCCCGCCATTGCCTTAGCGATATGGGGGGCGGGGGAGCACTAAAATGCGGTATTTGATCTTTTGTGTGCTTCTGCCCTTCTGCGTCTGTCTCTGCGGGACAGGCGCCAGCTGGAAGGCTTGGTCTCCGACATGCCAAAAGCCAGAATCAGTGTCATTATTTGCCTCACATTTTAAACATACCTGTCACATGGATGGAAAAACCTCAGTTCATGGAGTGTTATTGGGTGGCACTGACAACTACATTTACTTTTCCAAAAGGTTAACCTACTTCTTTTTACATGATTTTTCTCTAAACAAGATAGGAATTGATGAATTAGGTTTCTGCTTTGTAAATCAAAATCACATTTATTTTTGTCTCACTCATATTAATGGGATCATGATTACAATTTTGGGATTTTCCCAAACTTCTTAGTAATATCATTTTCACAGTTCATTGATTTATTTTCCCATCACCTAAGTTTATATGGAGATTTTATTTTTTTCCTCCACAATGCAAGCTTCCTATTACAATTTTTAAGTACTACGTATATTAAATAGATTGTCATTCTCAGCTACATGTGATAATACACCATATAAACTGCTGAGAGAGTCAAAGTAATTTTACTGTTTTGTTTTATAATGTAGGTACTTTCATTTTATAATGAATATTATTTTACCTAGACCAAATTGGTCTGGTAGATTGAGGAATGGAGAAGAAATGTTCTAAGAACTTATTAGCAAAGAACAATACACTTATTGATTATAACAGTTTTCCTTTTTTTCATCATAAGAATATGATAGTTATCAGATATTGTACATTATGGCTTTGAACATCACCTTTATGCAGTCTACACATTCAGTGCCATCCCTATCAAAATACCACCAGCATTTTTCACAGAGCTAGAATAAACAATTCTAAAATTTGTATGGACCTAGAAAAGACCCTGTGTAACCAAAGTAATATTGAAAAAGAAAACCAAACCTGGTGGCATCACAATCCCAGACTTCTACATGTATTACAAAGCTCTAATCATCAAAACAGGAAGGTGCTGACACAAAAACAGACACTTAGGTCCATGTAGTAGAATAGAGAATCCAGAAATGGAACCACAAGTGTATGCAACTAATATATGACAAAGCAGAAAAGAATATCCAATGGAGAAAAGACAGTGACTTCAGCAAATGGTGTTGGGAAACCGAGATAGCGACATGCAGAAGAATGAACCTGGAACACTTTCTTACAGAAAATAAATAAATAATACACAAAAATAAATTTAAAAATGGATGAAAACCTTAAATGTGAGACTGGAACCATCAAAATCCTAGAGGAGAACACAGACAGAAACTTCTTTGACCTCAGCTGGAGCAACTTCTTACTAGAGGTGTCTCCAGAGGCAACAGAAACAAAAGCAAAAATGAACTAGTGAAACCTCCTCAAGATAAAAAAACTTCTGTACAGTGAAGGAAACAATCAACAAAACGAAAAGGCAGCCTACAGAATGGGAGAAGATATTTGCAAATGACATATCAGATAAAGAGGTAGAATCCAAACTCTATAAAGACATATTTATAATTGATTATTTTGTTAATATATTACTCTATTGTTACCAACATATCTCTGGAGAATAAACATACCTATTGTCTCTAAGAGTTCCCTTGCTTTTCTTTCCCTGGTGTGTGTGTGTGTGTGTGTGTGTGTGTGTGTGTGTATGTGTGTGTGTGTGTTAAGAATATTTAATGATATTATCCTCTTAAGTTTTTAAGGCAGAAATTATATATCTGATAATGGGTTAGTATCCAAAATCTTAATTATAAAGAACTTACCAAACTCATCATCCAAAAAATAAATAATCCGGCTAAGAAATGAGCAGAAAGCATGAATAGGCATTTTTCCAAACAAGCTATCTAGATGGCCAATAGATACATGAAAAGATGCTCAACTTTACTCACCATCAGGAAAATGCACATCAAAACCACAATGAGATGCCACCTCATACAACAACTCAGTACACAAAAGATGTTGTGCACTGGGTACAGAGAAAGGGGAACCCTCATACACTGTTGGTGGGAATGCAAATTCATGCAGCCACTCTGGAAAACAGAATGGAAGTTTCTCTAAAAGTTGAAAAAGAACTACCCTATGACCCACCAATTGCACTACCAGGTATTTATCCAAAGGATATAAAAATACTGATTTGAAGGGGCACATGCACCCCAATGTTTATAGTAACATTATCAACAATAACCAAATTAGGAAAAGAGCCTAAATGTCCATTGAATAATGAGTGAAGAAAGAAGAGGTGGATATATATACAATGGAATTTTACTCAACCATCAAAAATAATGAAATTTTCCCATTTGCAGCAATGTGGATGGAACTAGAATGTATTATGCTAAGTGAAATAAGTCAGAGAAAGATAAATATCATATGATTTCACTTATATGTGAAATGTAATAAGCACAACAGATGAACATAGGGAAGGGAAGGAAAATTAACATAAGATAAAATCAGAAAGGGAGGTAAACTATAAGAGATTCTTAACTATGGAGGACAAACAAGATTGCTGGAGGGTAGGTGGATGGGGGATGGGTTAATGGCGAACAGGTATTAAGGAGGGCACTTGTGATGAGCACTGGGTGTTACATGTAAATGATGAATAGTTAAATTTTATTTCTGAGACCAATACAACAGTATATGTATACTACCCTCAGTGTAAATAAAATCTTGGAAGAAAAAATGGTTTTTATAATATATAGCTATTTTTTTTATCTGATTTTCTGTTATTACTGTTTGAGAAAAAAACTTCTAGTAACATTGAATTTTCTTAAATCATTGGTTCATAAGTGCTATATACTCACAAAGAAATACTTCTGGTTTCTTAATGATATCTGATGATCACATTTATAGAAGCATATTTATTTAAACACAAATTAAAATTATGGAAGACTATTTAGTATTCAAAGAAGAATACTAATAGGAAGAATATTTAAGAAGAGTATTTAGTAAAATAACTTTATTAAATGTAAACTTTTTCTAGACATTTTAATCATAGTATTATTAAAGTTGGAAATGTCAGAGAAACTGCCTGGATGGAACCACAAGTTAAAAAATTAATTTTAATATAAAGTCACTTAATGACAAATATTGAAAACATAATGTGAAAAGTATTTATATTTACACTTGAGTAAATTTTATTTGATTTCAATAATATTTTTTTAAAGCAGTAAATCAGGGGCCCATGGGTGGCTCAGTTAAGTATCTGACTTTGGCGTAGGTCATGATCCCATGGTTCATGAGTTCGAGCCCCACATTGGGCTCTGTGCTGACAGGTCATAGCCTGGACCCTGCTTTGGATTCTGTCTCTCCTTTTCTCTCTGCCCATCCCCTGCTCGCTCACTCGCTCGCTCTCTCTCTCTCTCTCCTCTCTCTCTCTCTCCCTCTCTCTCTCTTTCAAAAATAAATAAACATTAAATAAAATTTTAAGAAAAGCGATAAATCAAATTAATTGTTCTGGCATACAATGTAGAAGAAGAAAGAGCAAGGAAGTTACTCAATTTACATTCTCATCTCTACCACTCCCTATCTAATTACCTTTGGCATATCAAATGACCGCTTTGTGTCTCAATTCCTGCAATACCTACATGGTACTTGATGTCATTTTCTTAGAGAATTAATACTCATAAATGTTCTGCTTAAGACTTATCTTAATCTTAGGGATCTTGGACTTTTCTAAATGATGACTTTTTGGGCAAGAACACAGATAGAAATGTTATTTTATAAATGTCTAATTTTATCATACTGAGGATAACATTTACCAAATAGTCCTTTTTATTCTTTTAATATAATTTATATTACTGATTTTATTGTAGCTTATGAAATAATTACCATTTCATGCTTCATTTTTCTCTTAGACTATATTATCAGAAGGTAAGATTTTGTTTTGTGCATACTTTCTTTAAAAAGTCCTAGAACAGTTCTAAGAGTAAACTATTCACAGTAACATGATATTAAGTTGAGAGTAATGATACTTTAATTCCTAATTTCCAATTTGGTAAATGTTATCCTCAGTATGATAAAATTAGACATTTATAAAATAACATTTCTATCTGTGTTCTTGCCCAAAAAGTCATCATTTAGAAAAGTCCAAGATCCCTAAGATTAAGATAAGTCTTAAGCAGAACATGGAACAGAAGTGGTGTTCTGAGTTACTGGTAGTTCAAAGAAAAGCACTTAGTCTTCTAGCTGTCATTAACTCCATTTAAATGTTTTGAACATTAATTTCAAGGAAGTTAATTCTTAGCATTCTGGGTTACTTATGTTTAGCCAGCTGTTGTCATAGGTCCTTATATTTTTCTCTTTTACTTTGAGAAACTACTCTATGAAGTATGAATTAATATTCTCTTGCTTAGAAGGAGACATATTTCTTGTAATGGTGATATGAGTGGCTACAAGCGAAGAGCCCTGAAAATTTTACACATTTGAAACTCATTCTACTGTAGAAGGGGCACTCAAAGTGTGGTTTCTGGAGAGAGAACTCTAAGAGAACACTGATGTTAAAACTAATTTCCTAATAATTCTCAGACATTATTTGCCTTTTTAAATTTTTTAAAACTTTTATTTATTTTTGAGTGACGGAAACAGACAGAGTGCGAGCAGGGGAAGGGCAGAGAGAGAGGGAGACACAGAATCTGAAGCAGGCTCCAGGCTCTGAGCGGTCAGCATAGAGCCTGATGCAGAGCTCAAACCCACAAAGTGTGAAATCATGACCTGAGCCGAAGCCAGATGCTTCACAGACTGAGCCACACAGGTGCCCCTATTTGCCTTTTTTACTGTGTTGAAATTACACTGGTAATGAAAAGGCAGTGGTGGGTAATACCATTGGTTCCTTAGCATGACTCAAGCCAGTGACAACAACCTGTGCAAGTATAATTGTATCCTTTACTACCAGGCACTTGTAGAAAAATAATATAAATGAGAAATAAACAAAAACAAAAAGCCAGTTTGACTTTAGAATGTCCTTGATGAAGTTTTAAAATATATCACTTTTAATAATTTTTATCCTGTGAGCATATGCCATTGAACATTATCTGTGATAAAATTAGAAGTCCACATGAAGAAGTTTTGGTGCATATTGAATAAAGACGGTTTTCTTAAGAAAAAACACTTGCAAAAGTGTCCATCTCCCAAGCTGCCCTAGTCACTTCTTTTCATGCAACACTATTTGTATTTGGAAGAATGATTGAAAGACAAACTATACCTATAGGATTTGGATATTTTGCGAACATTTTCTTGAAAATAAGTGAACTATATCTATCCTTTCAAGGAAAACAAATGAGATTATTTGTTACCAATAATAAAGTTGAACTTTAAGGCAAAAACTTAAAAAAAATTATAAACTATTAACTAATGTCATGAGCCTGAGAGCTCCCTAATACTTATGTTTCTAGTTACATCTGTAGCTATATTATCAAATTTGATCTTCTAATATTGGATAATGAAATTTTTCAAGTTTTGGAAGATCTCTATAATGTAGTGAACTAATACATTTCAAATGATCAGAGTGTTATACTAAAAAACTATGCATGGGGAAATGATTTGTTCAAAGTACAAGATAGATCAATAGATTTTAACATAACAAAGTAGGAAAAGCTCATTGATATATCTTCAGATTCCATACTGAAATTAACCTTTAAAAACCTACTTGTGGAGTGTTGATGCACCATCACTGAAGAGTATCCATAGTTATTTAAAGACACTAATAAAACACCTCTTTCCTTTCTGAGTGAGATTGAATATTCTTCATGTCCTTCAGAAAAAAAAATAAAATTTTAAGACAACTTGAATGGAGAAGCATCAGGATAATTTAGCTGTTTTTTATTTAGGCAATTATTTAAGGGATTTTCAAAATTATAAAACAAGGCTGCTCTTCTCACCATTTTTGGTTTGGTATTGTTATTATTCATAAGTAGTGACATTTATATTTAGTTTTAAATAAATAAATACATGTTCTCTTAACTCTTCAGTTTTAAGTATGGTAGATAACAGTATATGTAATTTAATTCAGCAAAACCTTTGTAGAGTCTAAGAATACAAAGTGCCTATAGGTTTGAAAAGGTTGGGAATTGTTATACTGCATGGCAAGAGAATGATTTCTAGACGTTCAAGTAAAGAGGCAGAGAAAGAAAGTTAAGAGGTGGAAAACAGTGGAGGTTCAATTAGTGACATTGGTAATAAAAACAAGGGGACAGATTCATTGTAAAACATGAAAGAAAGGAAGATTCAAGATGATCCAGAGTTATCTAGCATGAACAATTCAATGGACAGAGGCACCATTTACTAAAACAGGAGCAAAACAGACTCTGAGTAGGGATAGAAGGGGAGATGAGGTAGTATAGCAAAGAATTAGGAGTTCAAGTTAAAAAATAGTGAATCCCTTCTTTAGTTGGATTCTATTTTTTATTGCCTTTTCATGAACTAATTCACAGTTATTTATCACAATATAAAAATATTCCTGCTCTCTGGTATTGAGACTTTCCAACAAAAGTTTAGATAAAACCAATCACTTTCAGAGTCTTTTACTTTTTACTAATCTCTTATTCTTGAAACTCTTTCACCTCTTGGTTCTGGGAATCTGTACCCTCTTGGGAATTCTACATAATAACTTCTTTCCTCTTATTTTTGCAATCCTTTCCTGCTCTCCCTGTATATCAGCTATTGGTTATTTTCAAAACTTTGAGTTAACTTTGTGCTTGACCTTAAGCTGAATCATCAAGGCCTGGAGGAATAAGGGCAGCAGACAGCTTTTAACTCTTGGCTCCTTTAGTGTCTGCCACAGGTGAAGACAGCCACCTGTCCAGAGACCATGCTATTCTCAGGACAGCCTATTTCTGATGACTGAACAAGGCAAGGGTATAATTGCCCAAATATTTCAGTTCAATGCTGGTAAGCAGTTCTCAAAGAAAAAATTCTCAATTTGCCTTTGGCTTTGTAAGGTATGCATTGAATTTCAACTTCTTCCTCTCCTCAACCTTATCCCCTCCCTATTCTTTCATATATATTGAGCCCACAAACTTCATCTCAGTATCTGCCTTCAGAAAACAAAAGCTTCAGAAGTCAATATTGGAACTGGTCTTAGGAGTAGGTTATAAATGAGGTTTTGGAGCTGGGTGATACATAATCCATCTGACATTGAGAACCTCATCACCAACATTTTCTGGCATAAGATAGAAGTCCAGTTGTTAAAATATTTATTTCTGATGAATTGGTACAATAGAAGTTGAATGGAAAATAGAGTGAGAGTGATACATAAAGCGTTTCAAACTTATTACATGAAATGATAACTGAAAAAACAACAGGATTGGATACTTTTTGCTAAACTACACTAACTCAACAGAAAATAATACACCAGTAAGGAAAATTAATAAGTAATTGAAAACCAGGAGTAAATTTTATTTGCAAGGTAAATGAAACCTTTCTTTCCTTCAGCAGAGAGGCAAAGAAATCTGAGGACCATGGTAAAGACATAATAATGGCTAAGTGGCTTAATGCTTAAGTTTATAGAACGAGAAGTTTCTAACCAAAACTGGTCTACCTAGGGACACCTAGGTGGCTCAGTCAGTTAAACTTCTGACTTTGGCTCAGGTCTGACTGATCTCACCATTCGTGGATTTAAGCCCTGTTTCAGGTCCTGAGCTGATAGCTTAGAGCCTGGAGCCCACTTCAGATTCTGTGTCTCCCTCTTTCTCTGACCCTCTCCTGCTCATACTCTTGTGTGTGTCTCTCTCAAAAATAAATATACTCTGATTGGGAAATTCTTGGATTATAATATCTAAGTAGATGTCCGCAAAGATTTTGACTTCCTAGCCTCCTCTGAAACTTCTGAGCCTGCAGAAGAAGCCTCTCTTCCTACAATAACTGGAACTCCCAAATTGTTGGTGGGAAAAAATGCAGAGGCATTTTCCTAGAAGTCAAGAGTGCTATTCTTAGGCCACTTCCTGTCATTAGATCTGTAACAGGGGGTTAATTCATAGTATAACATAGGACATGGAAAGCTTGATATCAAGAAGGAAAGAAGTAAAGTCCAAAGGGGTTAGAAAGCCTAGATATCATGTACCAGCAGGGGTACAGGGAAAACATGTGTGAGTGGATTCCTGTTCTGTAACTCCAGAATTATAAAATTAGGAGGAGAAGGGTTGATTGACCTGAAGAGCTCTCCCAAGATACAAGATTTTACCTCCTGGGAAGGAGCCTAGGAAACAGTGCGACTTCGCTACTAGAATGCCTCCTACAAGAAAGCAAAACATGATAACCAATTTTGATTAAAGTTGAAATGTCAAAGCCATAATAAGAAATGGTGGAGGAAGGGAGTAAAAGGTTCAAGGAATTCGACATGCTAGAATGGATATATTATCTATAGCTGGAAGATGCAGTAAAAGACTATTTTTCACCAGAAAGCTCAGAAGTCATACTGTTCCTAAAATCATAAGGTTTTCACTGAAAAGAGGAGCCCTTTTACTACTAAAAATGTCATGGGATGCTCTTCTTTGTAGGAAAGGGCTAATGATATTGAAAGCTTATTATAGAACTTGGCTGGAAAGCATTAAAAATTATTATAAAACGCTGAAACAATAGAGGCTGTGTGGTAATGCTTAACCACCAGAAGGCAATTGGGTATAATTGTCATAATGAGTGTCAGAGTCTAGTGGCCGCCAAGAGAGCCTCACCATATGGACATGCTTAAATGAGCACAGTCTCATTAGGAAGAAAACAAATGGACACCCAAAAAGAATTTTAAATTTATGTTGGAATCTGTGGGCATCTTGAATATCAAAATAAAATAGGAGGCCTTGTTCTATAATGTAGTTATTCAAAATATGCTTGTTGGTTGTATGACTGAGTTGTGTGACAAAGTTTGTATGTTTGGGATATTAGGTAGGAAAGAATTGTCAATGTTTACAAATTACAGTGTAGCGTGAGCAGGGACAGGGAAGACATTTAGGACACATACAATAAATGAGGATAGGAGGAGAAATGAGCTTCAAGTAGGGCTAGCAAGGGGATGAAAAGAAGGGGGATGGAAATATACAAGAACTTCATAAAGGAAAAATACAATTGGCTACTCCACAATATGAATGTAGGAATGATGGAAAAATAACAAGGAGCAATGGGAAGTTAAATATGAAGATAGTCTTTTCAAATTCGACTAAATGGGATAGTAAAGCTTGAGTATAAATTCACCTTTATTTTATTCACTCAACAAATATTTATTGCATGACTTTTCTGTGCCTGTCACTGTGCTAAAATTTCAACGTTGAAGTTACACTCTTCAGTGATCAAGTAAGAAGTAAAAAAAGAAACAAATGTTAAGGAAGAACTCCCGTGCCCTTTTTTGAGCAGCTGAAAAATTACTCTTTTTAGGAATAAAAGGGTAACCATTTTTTTATAGTAGTGGTACTACTATAAAAGTGGTTTTGTGCAAAACACTGCATATACATTTTTAAATCTTCTTGACACTATATAAGAGATAGTATAGTTTTCATTTGGCAGGTATAGAAAATGAAGTCCAGAGCATTATCTAACTTTATCACATCAACAAGCTAGTAATTAGCAGAGGTTTTTTTTTTTTTTCGAACTTTGTTTATTTAATTTTTAACATTTTATGTTTTAAACCATACTAAACAATTATTTACATATTCCTTAACAGTCATTAATCAGGTGCTTACTCTGGAAAAAAACATTGCCCTAGATATGATTAATACAAAATAATATGGAAAGGATGCCCACATTCAGACACTGAGCTGTAACTCTGTTTTATAAACTTGGTCTCTGGGCCATTTGTACCAGAATTACCTTGCTTGTTTGTGAAAAATGGAAACTCTGGATCCAAAGAATCAGGATCTCAGAAAGCAAGTTCGTGGATTTTATATTTTTACCTTAAACCTCATATGACTTGAATGCACATTACAGTTTAAGAAACAATGATAGTACTAGAAAATGGATGAAGGTGCATGCTGTGTGAATACCAAAATGGGAATTTGTCTTTTGCATTATAAGAGAATAAATTATCTTTGCAAAACTTTGAACTATGAATATGGATATTTTTCTCCATATGAAGAAAAATTGTCTAGGAAATCCAGGTGATACCTCTCAAAGTGAAACCATTTCTGGTGAGTTAGGATGTAGTCTTAACTTTTCAGCTGAATCCTCTTAAACTTTTTCTATGATGACATCATCATTTTTTTAAAAACCTGAATGGATGGATGGAGGTGCTTTATTTGCCCATGTCAATATTTTCACTAGAAAATGTTCAAGAAGTAAAATAACGATGCTTTCTTTTCCTCAGTTGACTTTCAGACTTTTGAGAATATTAGGATCAAGTGAAATTTGCGAGATTTAGTCATGAAGAAATCTTCATTAAAAGCTGAGACAGCATGAGTGAACTTGGCATTTGTTCATATGGGCTCTGTAGTTGTGAAGATTATAAGAAGGACACTAACCATTTAAAAAGATCCCTTTTTCCTTCTTCTGGGCATCAGCTAGACCACATTTTCTAATCTTTCTCATAATTGGTATGACCTTGAAACCAAGTTCTGACCATGAAAAAGGAGAAGAAAGGGATGTTTGCCACTTGCTGACCAAGATTCTGAAAACTTCTCACTTTGCTTTTCCACACTCGTTCCCTCCTCTGTTTGACAAAGATGAAAACCCACAAAACTAATGTGTAACATATGTACTAATGTAAACCTAGACTACCACCAACCAATTTCTGTTTTGTAAACTTAAAAAAAATCCCTTGCAATCAAATCTTTACAATTTTTAGGGGTCTGTTCATGCAACCTGACCTACAGAATACAAAGAAGAAAACAAAGTTAACATTTAGTGAAGATACCTAAATTTGACCTTCAATTTTAGTTGCAAGAAAATGAGTAAGACATAATTAAAGGATATTTACAAACTTTAAGCAAAAACTATATGATTTCATTATTCTGAATTACATGGTCTATTTAGGTAGAAATGGTCAATACGTTAAATTAGATAGAACCTTTTATTAGATCAAAACAAATTTTTGCTGAATTTTTTGGATTGTTCACAGTGATGGGATATTATAATATTTTGTGAAATCAGTCTTGATTCTAACTAGTTCACTAAATCTCAAAGAATCATATAACCTGATGTGAACGTTTGCCAAAGCCAAATTGTGGCATAGAGATCTCAGATATCTGAACATACTTTTCCAATACCCCTCAAGTCCCTTGACTAAAGGATATTTTGATTTTTGTGTATTACCTTTTGAAAACAGATTCATCTTTTCTTCTGGCATCTGTGGTAGTTAATAATTCATCCTGGTTCCCATCTGCAGAGATGACAGGTTAGGTGCCCTTCTTTAGTATTTCAGAAATAACCTTTCCAGAGAATCATATTACAGTTCTTGCGATGATGCTTATCTACTGAACAGATAAAACGTGATTTTAAAGAGCAAAGCCAGCTTTAGCTTTTCAAAAAATAAGCCTCTATCTAACTTAAAAATACAGTTCATCTTACCTTAACTAACCATTTTTCCTTAACTAGTTTATGTTAAAGGGATATAACTTCATTTTTTGAGGAAGATTGTCGTCTTCAGACTGGTGACCACAAATACCGTGATTACCACAAACCGAAAAACACCAGAGCACTGGGAAAGAAAATATGTCATGTATGTTTAAGGGAGGATATCTATATGTATTAAAATTATTTTAAGAACATGTATAGCCTTAAGTATTCAGATACTAAAATAGTGTGCAGAGTAATGACTATGTTTTCATAGGACTTTCACTGCCGTTGAAAAGGGCTCAGGGTTTAGTGATGAAAAAAGTAGTATTTAAAACAGTGTGAACTTAGTATGTCAAAAAAAAAAAAAAAAGAGAGAGAGAGAGAGAAGAATAAATACCAAAAGAAAAAAGAGTAATGAGACGTACAGCAAATACTCTTTATCTACTATTTGAGGGATTAAGGGTAATCTTTGTTTCTTCCAGGTAATCTTTATTTTTTTTATGTGTTTTATATTATGATTAAAGTGCTTGAGGCAGGCACCTACTTTTCATAAGTTGAAAAAAGTTTTCTCAAAGCAGCCAGTGTCTTCTTTTTAACTAATATATGGAATTTTCTATTGTTAGTTAAAATTATTTTAGAAAAAAATTTAATATTTATTCAAAGCCTGAATCAATATCTTTCCCACTGACCCTGCATATTTCTGTACAATTTTGGACAAGCAAATAAATTTTAGTTAACCAAATAACTTACTCCAAAATCCAGTACACTAAATTACCTGATTGTTTTTTATCTTTTAAAGTTGCATAAACCTGATTTGGAAATAAAGGCGAGTAGTTCATTAATTTTAATTGCAAATGTAATTGAGTTTAATGTCAATCTTAACAAAATCTTCTAAAATACTAACTGAACCTTGGTATTCTTTCTGTTGGAAATTAAAATCTAAGAAAAAAATAGCATTTGACATTGCCAAATCCATGCTATTTTCAGCATGAAGAAAAAAATGTAATTTATTAGTATTTTTATAATCATGAATTCTTATAAATTTCCTACTTTTTAATAGGTCCTCCTTATTTCTGTTAAAGCCATATTGAGCTTCTAATGATTGGCATTACAGTCATCCCAAGGTCATAGGAGTCTTGACCCCTTTTTTTGTCAAAGTATAGCTATTAAGGTAATCCACATAAGCTACTCAATTCCTGTTTTCATATTTATTTAAAGGTACCATAATTGTAATGTCGCTCAGATATGACATAGAAAAGTAGAAGATTGATGTAAAGGTGCTTTTTAATACTACATCACCAGAAGGCTCTCTACCACATGTGTTGGTTAAGGGAATCTTGATTTAAAATAAATGTAAAGACTTATGAATCTATTATGATTTTAAATGAAAAATAATCTACTATCATTATTTAATTAATCTTCATAGTTTTATCAGTAGGCACTGTTTATATTAACGAACATTTGACAAAACTGAACATTCTTTTCAAACTTATAAGAAACTTGTAAGTTTACAGATCACTTTTAACTGAATAATTTATTTGAAACTTAGTGGGATCTAAATATATATCTGAATTTAAAAACATTTTACATTGCTTTTTAAAGTAATTTTTAAAAATATTTATTTATATTTGAGACAGTGTGTGAGCAGAGGAAAGGCAGCGAGATTGGGGGACAGAGGATCCAAAGCGGGCTCCGTGCTGACAGCAGACAGTCTGATGCCAGGGCTCAAACTCAGAAACCACAGCTGGTTGGATACTTAACCAGCTGAGCCACCCAGGCACTGCAAGATTTTTAGATTGTTTTTGCATGAGGGGTTTCTCTTTTTTAAAAATTTTATATATTTATTTTGACTGAGAGAGAGAGAGAGAGAGAGAGAGAGCGAGCACAGGGGACAGGCAGACAGGGAGAGTCCCAAGCAGGCCTGATGCTGTCAGCAGGAGCCCAGCATGGGGCTCCATCTGAGAAACCATGAAATCATAGTCTGAGCTCATATCAAGAGGAGGCCGCTTGACTGATTGCCCCACAGAGTTGCCCTGAATGTATTTACCTAATAGTGAGTCCCCAGGAAATAAACTGCCTTTCTGCTCTAAAATAAGTAAAGGCATATATTAAAGTCTCCAGACCAAAAATTTCATGTCCTGTAACCTCTGGAAGTTTCTGTAGGCCAAGATTATTAAATATTTCACAATGGCAAGGTGCTATCATTGTTTCTAACTCACAATGTAGACTGAAAAAAAAAGTGATGAAAAGCAGGAGTTATTGATTCAGTGAATCTATTTATAATTAATGGTTAGCTTTTTCTTGCTCCACAGTCATGCAGATCATGAACCCAATAGAGTGTGCTAGCAAGATGGAAGTCATAGTCTTTGGTAATGTAATCACAAAAGTGACAGCCCATAAATGTCACTTCATTTATTGGTTAGAAGCAAATTACAAAAGTGTTAAAACGAGTAAGTGGGGATCATTGGAAATCATCTTAGAGGTTGCCAACTATACTAACTCACAAGAATGTTTTGTGTGTTGTTGGCATCCACATATTCCTGTTTTATATTTGCAACTTTCAACCAAAAATCCATCTTGGCACAAGGTGTTATTTCTATATCTTTTCATCCTTTTCTGGGTGTCTCTAAATGACCCCTGTGTGAAGATATGCTAAACCTTAGGGCAGCAGCTATAACTTGGTCTATTGTAGGAAGAGATTTTTATTTTCTTAAAATTCTTAAGTTAGACAATTCAATCCTGGGAATAGATGGCAGAGAAAAGACTGGTGAAGTTATACTTTTGCCAGATTTATAGGTAAGTTTGTGAATTATACCAAGAGAAAGAGAGTATGGATTATTTGTAGACAATTTGAGAAAGGTAGAAATTTCTCCTGAAAGTAAAGGATCCAAAAAGTGAGAGTTAACACTGGGAATAATGCTATTTATCTCTTCTATAAAGAACTCAGAACAAAGGAATAACTTTTTTGAGTTGTTTTTCTCAGTGATGATCACTAGTAGGAAAAATTATCAAAATGTTTTTCCCTCTAAATGCAATTAGACTGAAATCCACTTATGAGCTTTAAATGATAACTTAACTGCTAATTTGACTAATATTATAGCTGTCTGTATCCTTTATTATTAGAATAAATGTCACTGGATTGGACTTCTCATTTGCTTCATGATTTATGAACTATAATACATTAGCTAGTTTCTAGAAAATGTGAAGGTCTTACCTTTGAATAGCACAGCCCAGTGACTACAATAATGAGGCTCCTGTACTGTGGGACTATGCTACAATACAGTGCTTTGTTGAGGTGGTTACCTGGCGATTTGGTATAATCTTTTGCTATAGTTTGCCTGGTATACCTATGCTCACCATGTATCCCTGATGTCACTCCAGAAGGGACAATTGTGAAGATGCTCTGAAAAAAAGAATAAATACTTTTCCTGGGAAACACAGTTTTTATAATTGTATATTTAGTGTATCATTGAGACCAATCTACACTCATGTTTTCAGCATGTAAGGAGGATTCGGTAACATACATATGAGCCATCAGTATCACTAGATTGATGGGACAGTGTTTATGAGTACAATGTTGAAAGCAGTCATGTACCCTTATTCAAAACTGATAATGTACACTTGACCCTTGAATAGTGCAGAGGTTAGGGACACGGACCCCCTGCACAGTTAAACATTTATGTTTGACCTTTTACTTCCAAAAACTTAAGTTTTTTTTCAGAGATATTTATTATTGCCTATTATTGGCTGGAAACCTTACCAAAATAACAGTTGATTAACATCTATTTTGAATGTTATATGTACTATAAACTGTGTTATGACAATAGGGTAAGCTACAGAAAAGAAAATGTTAGTAAGAAAATCATAAGGAAGAAAATGTACATTTATAGTACTGTACTGTGCTGTGCTGGAAAAAATCTGTGTATAAATGGACTCATGCATCTCAAACCCATGTTAATGAATGGATATTATGGAATAGGATGTGTTCTAAGGACAATGATCAGGTGACCAGGAAGACAAGGAAGAGTAGCACTCCTTTATATTATAATATAACCCTAGGAAATGTGCCCTTCACTATCCCAGTGGTATAACCAGAGGAAACAAACAGTGCTGTATGTGGTATAAAGATAGTGGTATAAACTATTCCAATGTTATAAAGAGAAAAGAGAAACAGTTCTGTGTGTAGTGTGTTATTCCAGAGCTGTTAAAAGATACTTGGAAACCAATATTGCTGAAATTTTTGTTGGTTTTGTGTGTGTGTGACTTCAGTATTGCTATACCCATTTGAGTACAATATTTAATCATCGGTGATTTTTCATGACTTACTCCTATTTATATAAATATGTGGTAAATGTGATAGGAAACTTATCACATAGGAAACCTATGAGAAAGATAGGCATTTGGTATTATAAGCATTTATTTAATGTTTGATAAATTACACTTAATTAATTAATGTAGTATAATCAATCACTTTGGTGATGACTAGTGCAGTAAACATTTCTTTATATTTTATTAGTGCTATCTGTATAATAAACTTTTGGCAATATCACAGAAGTTGAGATCAATATCTTTGCTGATGAGCATACAGGAGATAAAAAGATATTTGGGGAAATTGATAGGCCTAATTGAAAGCACACTATCACTCCTCTGGACCTTCTAAATCATGTTAACCCTGGCATACATGCAGCATTGTAGTACTATAAATCTCTTCATAAAAAGAGATTCAATAGGACAAAAGAACAGTTTGTCCATGAAGGTATTGAATCAGAGTCCTATATGGATCAGCAGGTCTGAATTCTTCTCTCAGACCTAGGAGTACCTACGATTTGATCTAGAATTTACCTTCTGAAAACACTGTCTCCCCACCTCACTTCCAGTGAATAGTGAGGAAAGATAAATGTGGAATGTTAACCTGCCGTTATTTATGAATATCCAAATTGGCCAGTCTTTAATCATTGCAGTGACAGCATGAGGGGTGCACTGGCAGTGAGTGTCCCAAGGAGGCCATGGGACAAAAGCATTAGAAGAGAGAAGGAATGGAAGGGTAATTTCTCCAAGTTTCTATGGAAAGGTCATGCATCCAAGATGTTGTGATAAATTCACAGTGTAATCACTGTTTGGCTGAACGCTGCCTTGCTTGTGTTATATATTGGAAGTTGATGGAGAGTCATCATAGTATGTGATTCTTGATCTCAGGGTCTTGAGTTTGAACCCCATGTTGGGTGTAGAATTTACTTTAAAAATTTTGTTAAATAAAATTTACCCTCTAGAAAAAGAAAGGTGAGTACATTGGTAATTGATAAAGTCTGTATTAGATGTAATTTGATCAAGTCCTACGATTTACTGATAGACAGTGATCATATAGCATGTAATGATGAAACTTCTTACCATTACAAATTTTTTTAATGTTTCTTTATTTTTGAGAGAGAGCAGAAGGGGCAGGAGCAGAGAGAGGGGGAGAAAGAGCATTAAAGGAGGCTTTGATCTGTCAGCACAGAGCCCAATGTAGGGCTCGAAGCCACAAATCGTGAGATCATGACCTGAGCTGAAATCAGATGCTTAACCGACTGAACCTCCCAGGCACCCCGTAAATTCTTTTCTTTTCTGTAAAACTTTTTCTAATATATATATTTTTATTATATTATACTTAACACACAGTGTTACATTGTTTTCAGGTTACAACATAGTGATTTAACATCTTTATACATTATACTATGCTACTGACGAGTGTAGCTATTATCTGTCACCATATACATTGTGACAGTATAATTGACTATATTCCATATACTGTGCTTTTTATTCCCTTGAAAACTGTCCCTACAATAAAAGCAAAAGGCCATACTTCCTAGAGTTTTGAAAAGCAAAGAGTTTGGTTTAAATTTAAATGTATCAATGTTCAAATGTATCAATATTCAAATTGACCTGTGTTGGGGTCTACTAGAGCAGGGTTTGCTGATTCTAGGTGATCCAGCACAGGACTGCTGTCAACCAGTCTTCCAGTGTGCTGTGGATATGCATGAGGAGACTGTTTAGGTGGGAACAGAATTTTCTATTCTTATTAAAAATAATCATTGCTATTGCCTTGTTGATATTTATAATAATAAATTTTATTATTCTTGATGGAAATGAAGAAGGGCCAAAATTTTTGTCACTTTGGGTGTTAGAATTTTCTCATACTCAACCTTATATTTTTGTTTCCCTTTAAAAAAGGAAGAGGTCATACTGACTTGTTTAATACTCAGATAATATAAATGTTTTACCTTCAAATACAGGTATGCATTGTTAACCCATCTTGTCAAGGAGAAATATTTTTACTTTTACTAATGTTAAGCTAATCAGGTTTAATTTTGATTTAAATAAATGAACCAGTAGTAATTAAATTCTAAAGAAGAAAGATGTTTCTGGGAAGTAATTCCTGACTTGTAATATTTAAAGCTTTGTAGTAGTAGATCTCTGCCAAGTTCATTCTGCTTTGATAGACAGGAGCTGGACAAAAAGTTAGATAAGGGGCCTGAGTCCCATTCAGAAGTTGAGCCTTCTGTGGTTCATATATAAATTTAAAACAAGGTGTGATTGTGCATTCCTGTCAATGTGGTGCATTCTGGGGATGTAGTGTTTGCAAAATCAGGTATTTTCCTAATCTTTATAAAACTTACAGGAGACAGCAGGATAAATAATAAAAGAAGACCATACAAATTAATGTAAATTTAAAACAGAAAGAATTGCTATAAATACAGTCTATGATACAGAATAAATGTATAATAGGGACCATATCAATCTGAGGGTTCAGTGTTTATTTCTTTTTTAAAAATTTTTTTACATGTATTTTTGAGAGACAGAAGCAGAGCACAAATGGGGGAAGGGCAGAGAGAGAATGAGACACAGAATCTGAAGCAGGCTCCAGGCTCTGAGCTGTCAGCATAGAGCTGGACCTGGGGCTCGAACTCACAAGCTGAGATCATGACCTGAGCTGAAGTCAGATGCTTAACTGACAGAGCCACCCAGGCCCCTAAGTGCTTATTCCTAAGGGCATAATTTCTGTGTGACTTTGGAAGAACATGCAGGTGCTGACTGCAGGAAGGAGGTGGGTTTAGATAGAGCTCAAGGCAGAAGGAGCGGCCAGGACGAATATTCCCAAAGAAGGCTTACTGAGTAGGAATGTGGAGATCCAAAATCAGTGGTGATGGTAGTAACCATGGGCAAGACTACTAAGATTTTAAAGACATTTTTGAAGTTTCTTAAATCCTAAATGGTATTCGAAATCTATTAGAAGGACTTAAGCCAGACTGATTTGATTATATATGCATTTTGAAAAGTTCATTTTATTAGCACTCTTGGGAGTAATTGGAAACCAGATGGGTGGTGCAAAATCCACAAGGAGACTGTTATGGTCCTGCAGGTAAGAGGATGGTAGCTTTCACTGAAGGACTACATTTGAATATATGGAATCCTTCGGTTTTGTTGCGTGGTTGTTAAAGAATGCTGCATTTTATTGAAACTTGTAGGTATTCCAGGGAGAATTTATATAAGCTTGTATTTAAGCCATTTCTACCAGTGACTATTCTTCAGACAATGTCTGCAATTTAGTTTTATTACATGCTTTCTCTAAATTATAGAATTTGCCTACTGTAGGGTGTCTTAAGTGCCTTCAGAGCATTTTGTAACTTAATTATCACAAAACTCTATGATATAACTATTATTATTCATTTTTATTTTACAAGTGAGGAAGTTAAGTAATTAGCCAAAAATTGCTCAGCTAGGAAGTTTCAGAGTAAATAATTTAAATTTAGGCAGCATAAAACTCAGCTGTGGTTTCACCACTCTGTCAAATATAGTGAAATACATTTTTGGCAAAGAAAATGTAGCTTCTTTATTTACTGCAAGTGATCCGATCTTTCTCATATGTGTCCATCTACTCTCTGATAAGAGTAGGGATGTTAGGCTGAATGGGGTGTTGGGAGGATTTCTAACTGAGTGCATGACCAAGATGGCATAACATTCCCCTCAGCTTTCCTAAACCTCAGACAGGTTTCTTCCTAACTGTAGGCCCTTGACCTCCCTTTTCATAGAATTTACTAAGCATTTTCTTTAGAAGATTTGCCATGTAAATTATTTCTGTCCCCTTTAACTATATATACATATTCTTGTAGCCTCTTGTCAGTTTTCCCACAAGAATTGTCAGTCTTGAGACCTGGAAATCATCTTTTTGTAATGTAAACCTTGAAGGAGCTGGCACTCCAGTCTCAGGTCTCTGTGGGAGGTAGGAGCCTAACCTTAATTGGGGCAAATCAGGAAACCCTGCCAGCCTACTCATATAGAAAAATATTTGCAAACTCAGGAATAAGGCTGTGTGCTGGACACATCCACAGATCAGCTTCCCCCAGAAGCCCTCCAGTACTTTTCCACAATCTTACCCCAGAGCTTAAAACCCTCCCCATTTTGTTTCAACAAAGCTGAGTTCAGTCTGCCTGTCCCATGGTAGCAATCCTAAATAAAATCTTCCTTGTTTAATTTTGTCCGGTGCAGTGTTTGCTTTGACATACTGAATATTTATTAGATACATTTTTTTTGTTCTCTTAGTTACTACAAATGATATTTTACCCACATTTTTTGTCACTACATAATATGGGCACCATTTTTCCAATATTGTAAGTTTCCTCACTGCGCTTTACCTGGCTCCACACAGTGCCACATATTTCAGGGTACCACTGCCACTTTGGCAGTGTCCCATTTCTAGTACCAATTTTTGTATTAATCAGCTACCTCATAACACTGCCACATAACAAACTATCTCCAAATTTAGTGGTATATCATGTTTTTCCCATTGGTTTTGCAAGTCAGCTAGTAAAGCTCAGTTTGGGACTGTGGGTCTGAAATTGAGCTGTGGTAACTCTGCTTCAGGATGCAGTTTGGCTAGGTCTGGCTGTAGTTTCTGGATCTGCTCCCTGTGCCCTAAATGGTGTCCAACCTGATTGGCCAGCAATTACTCAGGGTATGTTTCTCTCATGATACCGCCAGAAGCATACAGAAGACCAGAGCACCTTCCAAGTCTCCTCTTTCATTATGTCCACTAGCATCACATCAGCCAAAGCAAATCATAGCCAAACCTGAAATTAAGGGCTGGGAAAATACACGCTGCCAACCATGAAGCCATGAAAAGGGTACACATATATATGGCTCTTTCAGGGACCATGTTTTTTTCCCTAGATAATTGCATTAGTATTCATACTATAAAAGTCCACTGTCCAAAGCTGCAGTAACATGTCTGGAGTAAACAGTAATAGATTGATATAATTTTTAATTTGTTGCAGTGAAGCAGAGCTGAAGGATTGTTGACATCTCAGAAAAAGGGAAGGCAGAATGTTGGAAAATACTCATTAAAGGATTTTGGCCTGTCCTGAGTGATTCTGAGGAGGGTCAGGGGAATGAGAACCAGTTTGAGAGTGGGTACTGATTATAGAACGGAACAATTGAAAGATAACATATCTGGGGGGCTAAGTGGCTCAGTTAAGCGGCCAACTTTCGCTCAGTTCATGATCTTGCAATTTCTTGGGTTGGAGCCCCACATTTGTCTCTGTACTGACAGCTCAGAGCCTGGAGCCTGCTTTGGATTTTGTATCTCTTTCTCTCTCTGGCCCTCCCCTGCTCCTACTTACTTTCTCTTTCTCTCTCTCTCTCTCTCTCTCTCTCTCTCTCTTAAAAGTAAATAACCATTAAAAAATTTAATAAAAAATAAATCAAAGGTAACATATCTGGGTGATCTTTAATGCAGATATAATCTGCATACCACCAAGGGAGTTGTTCTTTAGTCTTCTGCCCTGCCTCCCTTTCCTATGAGCACCAGGTGGACACTCACAGACGGTGAGTAAGCAAGACTCCTTTCGTATCTGGGACTTCAGGGGGCTCTTAACTGTTACGCCAGGCCATGTTAGCCCTTTAAAATCCTGTTAAAAATGTACTTGTTTTCATATCCATGTTTATGACTGCCACCTCTTTCTCCCATTACTTTGTTGAAGGTGAAAGAGTTTGTCCTAGGTAACACTTAGTTAACCCTTTAGCATTCAGTTTCACCTGGTTGTCTTGAAACTTCAGCTCAATGATAAACTCAAATACTTATGATTTTGGAGAATGAATAGCATTTGCTCATTGTAGCAGTATATTCTCTTGTGACTTTCTGTATTCTAAACCTCTAATCTGTAAGATTGTATTTTTAGGAAAATAAATGTCAGTGCATTTGACATATTAATTATCCTCATCCAATATGTTCGGTGTTATTTTCTCTTTTAAAAATGAGAAAGCCAAGTCTAAGAAAGGCTAAATAATTTGCCTTGGGTCAGGCCACTAACATTTGATATGGCTAGAATACATATCTTGCTGCAATGTCTAGGTAAATTCACTATACTGTGCGGGCCCCACATGATCATTCCAGGCTCTGCTTCCTCCTTTCGTAAGTACCAGACTAACCCATTGTGCACATAAATTGTATTTCCATGCCTTTCTCCATATTGTTCTTTCTTCCATAAAATAATATCTAAGTTTTAAAACTTAACATGTACAAACATGTGTTTTATATTGCATTCTTTTTCTTATAGAGAGCACCCTGGGTCAAGTAAGCATCTGGCTTCATAAACCTTAATGCACTTATGTCAGCGGGTGCTAATTGGACATTAGTCTGAATTTTAAATTGATAATACTCACATGATCCCTGTTACATAACTATAGAGAAATAGAGTCAGTAGTGCATGCATATATGAAATAAGGTGCTAGTAATGATAACAAATATTTTAGGTATGTTTTAGAAGAAAAGATCTTTCCATTTCAAAGGGCACACTAATTTACACCTAAAAAGTGGAATCACTGAAGCACAAACACCACTTTGACATCAAAATATGTCTTGAATTTTGTCCTAGCTATGATTGAATTGTGTTTTAAATGATGGATCTTTTCATATTTTTCGTCCAATTTACTCAATGGAGCAGTCACAACCTAGTTAAAAAAATGTCAAATGTGGCACTCACTATAGATGTTATGAGAATATTTTGTAAAGGAGGAATTGAAGTAAAGTGATCTATCTTGGATCTCCCTTTCGGCTAGGTAATGCTATTATAGTCCTGTCTTTTTATAATAGAGATGCTTTCTCTAAATGAGAAATAGCATCACAAGGAAGTGAGAGGTTCTGTGTGATCCCTACCAATGACTCTGCTTCATTCTCTGTGTTTAATGGTGCCTGTAAGAAAGCTTACTTACTCTGACAAGATATTTCCATCAGCATCCTCGAGTTGAGCAGAATAAAAATGATGTGAAGATAACGCCTACTTTTCATATGAGCTAAGATCATACCCTTACGTGTTTGCTTTTTATGCGGCATTTTAAAAATACGTATTTCCATGTTATAATTTTTAGCACTTAGTGCATGTTCCTTGAAAGGTAGTAAAATAAATTTTTTTAACAATCACAAATCAAATGTAATCTATCAGGAGACACTGTTTTATCTCAAATTCACATTTTCCTGAGTTCCATAATTTGAAATATTCATATTAAATCACCGAAAGTACTTCAAATGCCTTGTTGAGACTCTTGTTGCCCAAGAGTCTTATTTCATTCTGTCATGCTCCTATTCTTTGAATACTGTCTTACTTTATGGCAAAATATGTTGTGCCAGGCTCCCTCAAACTTTCCCAGCCGAAGGCCAGGGATCAGCCATTTTTTGAGTAACCTTGGTTCATTTAAGTTGGGAATAATATTTAGCTTTCAATCCTAGCCACTAGGTATGCTCATTCATAAGTGGCATTATATATCATAATTCAGAGAACAGAACTGGGAAAATATTTTTGTAAAAGATTGCAAGTTCATACTGATACTATACATTGAATCCAGCACCACATGATTTTTCTCTTCTTTCCACATTTCACGCTTACATCATTCTTCTCCCACAATGAAAACTTTGTGTCCTGTATATAATATGTTCATTTGCCCTATGCAGAAAGAAGTTTCTGATATAGTTCACTTCTTTCATCACACAAATTCCTATTTGTATTTAATTACATTTACTTCCCATATTACAATAGAATGCCTCTACATTAATGGAAATAACATGTTCAGTCTCTATCCAGAGGAAGGATAAAACCCAAGTAATTATGTACAAAGTGGTACTCACCCTCAATTTATGAAAACCTATACAGATTTGGCAACTGTAGCTCATGTCCCTGCAGCTGGTCTCAAAGCCATAACTGATATTTGTCACATCATTCCTTTACTACTCTCTAGTTTTTCTTATTTTTGATCTGAAGTATGATTGGCTTTGGCTCCTTGTCTGGTACTGAGACACAACTTTATCTCTAAATAACCTTAAGGCTTAGATTCCTTACCTTTATTAAGCAACAGTTCTTTAAAGATACCCATTTGCCATTATCATTGTTTATGGAAATGCAAAGAGCCACATCATTAATCTCTGAGTTCAAGAATAGGCCTTTTTGGTTGTTGGTACAGTAATCTCTTTCTCAGTCACCCAGAGTACCCAATATATCCATTAGATAGTCTCAACTTTAAGTTTAGTGGAATATTAAGTTAGCTTTTGAAAGAACATTGTATTGTGTGGAAATCATCAACTCTGTCATGTAAAGTCTATGGTGTAAGAATGTGAAACAAATTCAAGAAGTGTGTCAGTGGGAGTAATGGTGTGGCATTCAGGACTACCTCTCTTTCCCAGTTCCTTCACCTATATATTCCAGTGCCAATTATTAGCAATTATTTGGCAAATATTTCATCTTAGGAGACAATATACCAACACTGAAGGGTATTATCCCTGAACTATCATCTTTGCTGGGCCTTTATGAAGCCATTGTATTATGATCAACTGCCTTCGGATATTGTATATAAGGATACACATCTGGTATATGCTAAGATTATATGGCAGCATTGTCAAGAACTCATTGTCCCAGCTCTTCTTTTATATGTGTCAATACCATGTGGAATTCCATGCTGACATACTAGTCATTTTGTAAGTAATGAGAAGATAAATGTTGTAGGAGGCTTCTGGGCAAGGAAGGTATAGTGTGATACTGTATCATGGGCACTGGCAGTGAGTTACAGCTCATAGTCAGCCACATGATCACAAGAGTAAATAACCACACACGTACAGCCAGTTTGTACGCACCCAGCCATTCTGGTTTTCACTTTCAGTAGAGTATTCAATAACTTACATGAGATATTCAACACTTTATTATAAAGTAGGCTTTGTGTTAGATGCATTTGCCTAACTGAAAACTAATCTAAGTGTTCTGAGCATGTTTAAGTTAGGCAGGACTAAGCTATGATGTTCGGTAGGACAGGTGTATTCAGTGCATTTTTTAATTAGGATATTTTCAACTTGTAAAGAGTTTAGTGGAATGTAACCCCATCATAACTCGGGAAAGATCTCTAGTCCATAGTTTCAAATTCACATGTTGTCTTATTGTTAGCTTATTTTGGCAACAGTGGGAAGCTAAGGAAAGAGGCTTCCTTATATCCAAGGGATGAAAGGTCTGTGCCTGAAGTTTGAGAACTTGTGTTAAGGTCCTGTGGTTGCTATAATTAATTACCACAAACTTGGCAGCTTATAACAATGTAAGTTGATTCTCTCATTGTTCTGAAATCCAATCCTTTCTTGCCTCCTCTGGCTTCTGGTGGCTTTTGGCATCCCTTCCCTTCCTTGGCTTGTGACCATATCAATCAAAGCTTTCCATTCCCACCTCCTCTTCTGTGTGTCTCTCCTTTGTATGTCTTCCAGAGGACAGCTGCCTTTGGATTTGGGTATGGCTTCCATAATCCAAAATGATCTCGTCATATCAGCATTCTTAATTTATTTCCTTCTGTGAATAATTTTTTTTCCAAATAAGGGAACATTTACAGATTCCAGAGATTTGGCCTGCACCTATCTTGGGGACTACCATCAAGGCACCATATCTGGCAAGTGTGAAACCTTCCTGGATGAAAGTATTGTATAGTATTATCAAACCTAAATTAATCACATACTGATAACATCATTTCAGTGAGAACATTTAAAAAAATAACAACAAACAACACAGATAATGTTGCATCCTCATTATGACATATTTTAAGCTGTTTCATTCTGAGATTTGCCATATTTGATATATAGTACAAAATGTAAAAACATTCTAAGTTCTACTCAATTCTGCCTGTAAGAACCTTTCCAGGCTCTGCATCAGAAGTGCAGTGTGGGTAACTGCTGGAAGACGGATTGGGGGGTGGGGTGGCTCTTATCCACATAGCCCTAAGGGCCTGGATTCTGATGAGTGTGCATGCACATGCCTTATGTCTGGACATTAGGCTTTCCTTTCTGTTTTAATTTTTTTTACATTTATTTGTTTTTAAAATTTTTTAATGTTTATTTATTTTGGAGAGACAGAGAGAGAGACAGAGTGTGAGCAGGGAGGGGCAGAGAGAGAGGGAGACATGATATCTGAAGCAGGCTCCAGGCTCTGAGCAAGCATTCAGCACATGGGGCTGGACCCCATGAACTGTGAGATCATCACCTGAGCCAAAGTTGGACAGTTAACCAACTGAGCCACCCAGATGCCCCTGGACATTCAGGCTTTCTGGGATGGGTCCTCTTGTCTGGGCCTTGTATGGAGCAACTCCCAAGCCACAGGTGGGAGGTTTTTGGAGACACAATGCTGCTCAGCTGCAGCCTGCTGCAAAACAGAGATGCCAAACTATCAAATTTGAACTCATTAAAATTTATTTCCCTTACTTGGAAATAGTATTATTCCACAAACAAGTATTAGTAATGCCAAACTTCAGTATAATTTATAATCCATTGGCACAATCACTACAAGATTAATAGGAAAATATTTACAGCAATAATCTCATGAACAAATATTTCATGCCTTTAATATAAACGTTTAAATATAATTGAATTATAAGGGGTCATCTAATTTTCATCAAGAAATGTTATGTCCTGGTTCCCAATTGTCATTATTATTAGATATAATTTACTATCAACATTAGCTCATAATATAATTTTGTATCCTGCCACAAATTGAAACATATTACATTTTGTCCATTCATTTACAGATATTTAGTCATATTCGTAATATATTGATGGGAAATTTGCATTTTAAAATTATTACCTTTGAAATAGGCCTAGGGGTAGGTATCAACATTTCAACATTTCTGAGTTACATTAAAATTCCTCAATCAATAATTAATTGGGTCCTCACAGTCTAGAGAAGAAAAACAAATATTCTACAACTTTCCAATTGAGTCGTTCAGTTGCATGGATTTTTAGGAAAGAATAGTCTCCTTACATAATCAGCTTTTTCTCCTAATAGTCACAAGTAAACAAAAACATAGAACATGATTGTGAGAACTTGAAAGAAGGAAAATATTCATAGTCTTTCATAAGTTTTTGCTTTGTGTTGTTTATTTGTTTTTATGAGGTATTATGATGCTTTCTAAAAAGAATAAAGCCAAAGAAATCACAAGGTGGAGCTGAGCAAATTTGTCAAATAGGAAATGTTTCATCCACAAGAAATATATGAAGATTGCTTTTTTTCTGAGTTTTCAACACAGACATCCATACATGAAAAGACTGAGGAAGCTTTATGTTTTTCAAGCCTGATTCTCATATAGAAGCGTGCTGCAGTTGTTAGCAGCATAGACTACGGTCTAATAATCGTAGGTTCAAATTCCAACTTCACAACGGGCTAGCTTTGTGACCTTGAGCAAGTTAATTAACTCATCTAGGTTTCAGTTTCCAAACTTGTGAAAATGGGATTGCTGTAATGATTAGCTAAGGTACTGAATGTAACCTGTATATTAATACCAGGTTCAAGGAAACTATTAAAGAAAATGCTAAAATACAGCCAAATACAGTGTTACTATTATTAGTGTTATTGTTGGCTTGATATTTCACCTCTTCCAGGTCCTTGCTCAGTTGCCATTTCTGTGAGAAAACTTTGATCTCCTTGTTTATATGTATAAGCCATGCCCCTTTTCAACTTTTTTCCCTGGCCTGATATCATTCATTATCATCAGAGACAGTATATTTCATTACTTAACAATTAACTAATTAGTTAATTTCCTATATCTGCTCATCCATTAAAATTTAAGTCTCTTGAGAAACGATTTTGTCTGCTTTGTTAACTATGCTTTTCCTAGTCAGTACATTCTAGACCCTAAAACAATGCCTGGCTTGGAGCATACGCATTATAGTTTTGAATGAATTACTATTATTAAACTGTTGTGAACTTCAGCTTATATGAACCATTTTAGAGTTGAAATCTCATCTCCCCTATATTAAATCTTACCACTCATCTAAGGCACTTCCAAAATCAAAATGGAGTTTAGTAGTGCACTATTCTCTGATTCCCAGCAATCTTTTGCTTAATAATCATAATCCTTTATAATTACACTTTGAGGAGTGTACATGAGTAATAGTCAATACAGTTGACTTCTCACATATTTTGTGGATAATTTTAATTCTTACAGTAAAGTTGAAAGATATTATTTTCTTCATTTGTAAATCATTTTTGAGATTCATACTTTATGTGGTGACTTTCTCCTCACCTCCAATTTTTCTCTAACTACCATGTTGGGACAGTTGTTCAATTTTATTGGCTATCCACTTTCATTGTTTCAAAGAGCTATTACCATTTAATCACAGAACCTGCTATTATGTCTTCCCTGAAATTCTCATAGTTTACAATAAATAACCTGACCTAAAAGATTGCCAAGTAAGACATTGCTTTCTCTCATGTTGTAACATCTTTTACCTTTGAAACCTCCTCCAAAATAAACTCTAATAGATGGAGAATTTAACTTTTTATTACTACTGTAGAGCATCATACGTAAACACGAACATACTGATTATTGAGTGATGATGGCTGTTTGAATTCTTAGGAAATTATACTCTTATTAAAATGCCTCAAATTGGACAGAGTTTGTAGGTTGGCCAATGAAGCTGTTCAGATTGTGCTAAATTTGTTCTTTTGGTTTACCTATTTTTTTTATATCCTGTCAGTTAGATTTCCACTGGCAAGACAGTTGAGGGAATATTTTGCTTTCAAAAACAAAGAAAATAGAGAATGGTCAATTAAAAAAACAAATAAACTACTATTTACGAAGAATGTACCAAAACTCTGTTAGTCACTTTATATGCAGTGTTTCTGAAAAGGTAGCATTATTCCTTTTCTTCATTGAAAAGAAAAAACAATGCTCAGGGTATATAGTTGACCCTTAAACAATGTGTGGACTAGGGCACCAATGCTAGTGCAGTCAAAAATCCGTGCGTGACTTTTGACTTTCTGAATCTCAACTACTAATGGTCTATTGACCATAAGCCTTACTGACAACGTAAACAGCTAACACTTATTTTGAATATCATATGTATCATATACTTTCTTCTTACAATTAAATAAACTAGAGAAAAGAAAATGTTATTAATAAAGTCATAAGGAAGAGAGAATACATTTGCAGCACTGTACATCATTTATCGAAAAAATAGCTGCATCTAAGTGAAGCTGCATAGTTCAAACCCATGTTGTTCCAGTCTCAACTGTATTAGTAACTTGGAAAAGAGTTCAAATAGGATGACCATTCATGCGTTCTTACATGTAAAACCAAAATCAATGCTATTTCAAATATGCTGTATTTTCAAATATGCTATATTACTAGAGCAGGTAATCATAGAAGTAATCATATAAAAGTATTATTGCTAATAAAATACCTTATCTCCCACCCATCCACCCTTTACTGGATAACAGGAAAACAATACAGGATTTGATGGATTATTTGGTTTACCGTTTGTGTCTACTGGTATTATGAGACAGGAAATACTATACCTCTTCCACAACTCAAATCAATAAACTTCTACAAAGATTTATGGAAGTTGCAACATATTGAACAGTATTTCCCTGTACTTATCTCTTTCCAATGATCATAGAAATCCACATTCAATGTGAATGGCATGGAAACATTATCACAACTATAGAAGGCCTTGAATATAATTTGGAGACATTTCGCCTTGACAGTTGTCTGATAATCCTAATTTGTCCTTGTACCTATTTGTACATATTGTATTAAATTATGTCCAATACATTATACACATTACACACTAATGCACTGTGTCTTACATGGATACAAATAAAGTCAGAATAAGACTTATCCCCAAGTGCTGAAGACAAAGTATTTAGTTATTCTGGAAATCTGGACCTACTAATTTTGCTTAGATAAATATATACACATGCCAGCATATATAAATACCTTAAACACCAAAACTATGTGAAAACTTTAAAAAACTGAAGTTGGAGTTTGAGGGATGAGGAAAGCCCAAGGTCCCCCTACTTCTCCACCATCTTAACTTGGATGGCTCAGTCGGTTGAACTACTAACTCTTGATTTTGGCTCACAGCATGATCTCATAATCATGAGATCAGGCTCTGCGCTGAGTGTGAAACTTGCTTAAGATTCTCTCTGCCTCCCTCTGCCCCTCTACATCACTCCCACTCTCTCTCTGTCTCTTAAAAAAAACCTTAAAAATTGTAGAGAGGAAAATCTCACCTCCACTCTTTCTTTCTAGAATTCTAAATATAAGCAAAGACAGATGATCAACTGATATTTTAGTTCTTGGACATGAGGGGGGTAGTGAGAATTCTATGAATAGTGAATTCCTCAGTAATATTAAGAAGTAGGTCAAAGAAGAATGAATACAAATATATGCTCTTTAATATTTTAATGCAATTTTATTTCTATACTCTAATACTCGACAAAAAGGACTCTAAACACAGTGTTATGAATTTTTCAGGTTGGATATATCTCTCTATATTGGTCAGAGCTCCCACAGAAAAAAGGAACCAATATGATTCCTACCCTCTTATATATGTATACATGTAAGTTTGTAGGCTGAAACCTCTCAAGCAGGAGCTGATTGTAAATTGGCACATAAAATTGATGATGACAGTATACATCTTTCTAATTTGTTGCTTATGCGGATCTCCTTAATCCATACCCAATCCACACAGAAAAACAATACTAAAGTCATATTTGCACCGAACATGATAAAACCCTCTCATATATAACTAAAAATATGCTAATTTTTCCTGAAAAAATTCAAAGTCCTTGGGTTATATTCACTCTTTTTAATGTTTTTTGTTCTAGTATAATTAACATACAGTGCTGTATTATTTTCAGGTGTACAATAAAATTCAACAATTTTATACATTACTCAGGGCTTATTATGATAAGTATACTCTTAATCCTCTTCACCCATTTTATCCATCCTCCCCCCTACCTTCCCTCCGGCAACTACCAGTTTGTTGTCTATATTTAAGTTCCTCAAAATATTAAAAATAGAATTGCAATATGATCCAGTAATTCCACTATTGGATATTTGTCCAAAGAAAATGAAAATACTAATTGAAAAAGATATATGCACCCATCTATTGCAGCATTATGTATAATACTCAAGATATGGAGAAAGCCAAATAAATGTCCGTCCATAAATGAATGGCTAAAGAAGTTATGGGGTGTGTGTGTGTGTGTGTGTTATATATATATATATATATATATATATATATATATATATATATATATGTATATATATATATATAAAATGGAGTAATTTTCAACCATTAAAAATGAAATCTTTCCATTTGCAGCAACATGGTTAATGCCTGACAGAGTACAATGCTAGGTGAAATAATTCAGAGAAAGACAAATACCATATAAGTTGACACATATGTCTAATTTAAGAAGCAAGACAAGTAAACACAGAAAAAAAGAGACAAGCAAAAAAGCAGACTCCTAAATATAGAGATATTCCCTTTTCTTGATATCATATAACTTAATTTCTGTGACATAAAGATGTAAATTATCATTAATATATATATTATGTTAGACTATAAAGGAATAAGGGAAAGATATGAATATACATATTTATACATACTTCCATATACTCAAACATTTGTAACTAAAATAAAGAAGAAATATCTCATTAAAAGTACAGTTATACACTGAAATATTAATAATAATGATAAAGAATAAATACTCATGAAAAGTACATTCCTTGTTTCTGCAAATGATCACATGGTCATAATTTGTATTCTACTACTACCAATCCCGTATTCCCTTTGCCCCTGTCAGGTACCTTAGCCAGTTGTGGTTTATTGGCTGGTGGGGTAACCTGAACTTTCATTCCTAAAGGGTCTTGATCATTAGCCATCATCTCTAAGTTGAGTTGTTGTTTTCCATTGACCTTTATCACAGGACATGATAATAGTAAGAGAGGCCTGAAGAGATCTCGCGTGTGGTGTGTCAGACATACTCTTACTGCCTCCACTGTGTAGTAACAGTTTAATTTCCTCTTGGCAACCAGGATCAATGACCGTGCTCAGTAAACCATTGGTCACAATACATAAGTCACCATAGACTCATAACTCTGACCATTTTTCCTTTCAGTGCAAAATCAACATCAGGTACAATACTCAAACTTTCCTGACCACTGTAAGGATTTCCTTTCACTACTTTCCTTCAGGGATGTTCCAGAAAGAGGCTGTAGTGCCATAGCTATCTACTTTTAGGGAATACCAGCATATCATGTAGAACCATCTATAAACCAGGCAAGTTTTCTTTTCATTAGTCAAATTTTCATAGGGAACTCTCCATAAGGCAACAGGTGTTAATCGGAGAAAGAAGATTATGTAGCAATAGTAGGGATCATGATCAGTTGGGCTAATTCTTCAGGTGACTTACTTGTGCCTTCAGGGCTTCTGAAGCCCCTTATCATTTGATAGTAGTGTTCTGTTCACACCCAACCTTATGGCTTGATAGGTCAAATGGCATTCAGTACATAGTGGGCAACTCAGGTGACATTGTATATTGGTGGCTTAGGGTTAAGCATTTAGTCTCTACCAAGGCTCAATAGCTTGCCAAAAGCTGTTTCTCAAAAGAGTACTTATCCTTAAAGGATGATAAAGCTTTGATCTAAAATCCTCAGAGACTGAGGCCTAAAAGGACCTACCATAGGCTCCAAACAGCCTCTCATTCTGCAAGTCACACTTCAAGGAACGTCAGATCTGCTACATTATATGGTCCAAATGGAGATTTGTTGTGGAGCCTTTTGTAAGTCTTTTCAAAACTAGCAAGTCTTTGGGTGACTTGGTAAACAGAATGGAGTAACACACTCAAATGAAGAATATTTTGCCTCTAAAGTCTAAATAGTGCTACTCTGTGATGTGCCTCCATTTTTGGCTATGGAAGGGGCCAGATGCAATCACTTATCTTTCACTTTAAAAGGGATCACTGTGTGTTACACTACTGGACTCCTATAAGTTTCACTGACATTAAAGACTTCTGAAGTGTTGTCAGATATTTTTTATCACTCTCTGACATGCAAATATCTTACCAATATGTGGCATTATTGCTACTCTTTGCTCACTAGTCTCAGTCAGCATACCATCAATATAATGGACCAGCAACATATCATATGCCATAGAAAAGTGATTAAGATCCCTGCAGAATACATTATTCAATAAGGCTAGAGAGTTTTATATGCCTGAGATAGTACGGGAGGGTATATTGCTGTCTTACTAGCTGAAAGCAAATGCTTCTGGTGAGTTTTACATGATTCCAGAAAATAAATATATTATCCAGATCAATATCTGTGTATCACATACAAGGGCATATATTAATCTGCTCAAGCAAATTAGGATCATTTTACATTTTGATTCAGCAGTAATCTTTACTGTTAATCTTGATAAAAACACTTTGAATAGACTATAAATGTTAGATATTCTGAATCTTGATTGATACAGTAAATATTCCTGCTGAATCAAAATGTAAAACGACCTTAATTTGCATACAATTTCCATAGCACAAATTAGGAAATTTTAAATTAGCACAGAGCAGTTTTTAAATAACTGTTAGCTTGTTTTCCCTTAGGCTGATTTTAAAGCATATCAACATGTCAGAATTTTTCTCAAAGGTAAAGAAGAATACTTTAAAAACTGAAAAAAGTTATACAATGACAGATTCATAAAATATGCATGAAGAGACTGAGTTTTGGAAACTGAATTATTTTTTCTTTTGTAATACAGATGTTATAACAAAACTCAAATTGGTATTTTAGCCTAACAGCTAGGAAATGGCAATTTACACATCGCTTAGTACAATTGGATTCCATCAAAGGCTGTCACTATTACCATCGTTTTCTATTTGCTGATAATTTTGATAAGGTACGATATTAGTAACTTTAGATTAAAAATAAGAAGCATTTTCTCTCCTTCAATTTGATAGTTACAGAGTAGTTGTCTTTAACAATTTCTTTAAACTATTGGAAAATATCTTTAAAAAATTAATCCATAAATGAACACTTAGTTCTCTTAAAATAAAAGCGTATGAGAAAGCATTTTATTATATCCAGAGGTTCCACAGATGTATACCATCTATTTCTAACCTTAAATCCAGTATTTTCTATAGTAATATAATTTTAAAATATTGGAGTGAGATTTTAATTAAAAAAATTATTTCACCTTTCTTACCAAATAATCTGGGGATGGGAATATCCAAGCATTTGGTTTCATCCTTAAATTTCTGTTTATATCAGTTAAAAACTAGAAAGTTACATATTGTTAAACTCAACTCAAATAGGCTGAGAATTTAAGCTGAGCTCAAGTTCTTGAGCAAAATTTGAAATCACCATCTCCACTGTATTTGTAATTATGGTGGAAGTCTTCTATGGAATTAGCTACTTTATCATAAAATCTTGGTTTCTATAGACTTTTTCTTATCATTTTTAATTTAAAACACTTTTGTCATTGCATTCCATACATAACTAATGTCCTCCTTACCCTGGCAACATACCTTTATGGAGAACAAAATATATATTTTTGAGAGAGAGACAGAGAGACAGAGAGAGACAGAGAAGGAGGGAGACACAGAATCCAAGATAGGTTCCAGGCTCCAAGCTGTCAGCACAGAGCCCAATGCAGGGCTCGAACCCATAAACCATGAGATTATGACCTGAGCTGAAGTCAGACATGTAACCATCTGAGCCACCCAGGCGCCCCTATTTACAGATAAATTTTAAGTAGGGCTTGGGACTTCCTAGTAAAAACAAATACAGGCTTAAGTAGCATCCTTTTTTTTTTTTTTTAATAAATTGAAGTACAGTTGATATACAATATTATGTTAGTTTCAGATGTACAACACAGTGATTTGACAACAATAAATGTTACAAAATGCTTACCATAAGTATAGTTACCATCTGTCAGCATACAAGTTATTACAATATTATTGACTATGTTTTATATACTGTAATTTTCATCCCTGTGACTTTTCCATTTTATAACTGGAAGTTTGTACTGCTTAATTGCCTTTAGAATTAGAACCTATTTTGCCCATGAATATGTTTTGATTTTATTGTTGTTTGTTTGTTCATTTGCTTGGCATTTTAAGTTCCACATATAGGTGAAATTACATGGTATTTGTCTTTGTCTGACTTATTTTACTTAGCATTATATTCTGTTGATCCATCCATGTTGTTGCAAGTGGAAAGATTTTCTTCATTTTTATAGCTGAGTAATATTGCATTGTGTATATATACCATATCTTCTTTATCCTCAGAATTCTGAGATCATTCTTAGTCATTTACTGAGACAAACACTGAAGTAACAAATTTATTAAAGATTGCATAAGTCAGATAACAGTATTGTTTAGTTGAAAGTTAATTCTGGAGGTGACTGGGTGGCTCAGTAAGTTAAGTGGCAACTTTGGCTCAGATCATGCTCTAGCTGTTCATGAGTTCAAGCCCACATTGCGCTTTGTGCTTACAACTCAGAGCCTGGAGCCTGCCTCAGATTCTATGTCTCCCCCTGTCTCTCTGCTCCTCTCCTGTGCTCACTTGCTCTCTCTCTCTCTCTCTCTCTCTCTCTCTCAAAAAAAAGAAATAATAATAATAAACATTTTTAAAAGTTAATTCTGATATGTCTACCATTTAAAACAACAGCACTTACATTATATAATCTCCATAAATAGCTAATATTTCAATACTAAATTTCAATATTAAAGTGCCAAGCACTATCCAGATTCTGAACATTGCAGTGATGAAAGACCATCTAATATTTTATCCGATCTTCTCAGATCTCATATATGGTCAGTTGTTTCATGTGTCCACACATGTTGATCTTTTTTTCCCTTTTACCTTATCAACAGTATGAAAAGAAATAGGGAGGAAATTTACGAAAGTAATATTTTTGTAGTTTTCAAGACTATAGAGATAGTTCCCAATATATCATAGTGCTTGCTGTGTGTACTACATTGTATTTAATTGTATGAGGCAAATAATTTTTACTGCTCTATAAACATATCTTATTTAATCTCTTGGAATATTGTTCGTTCATCAACAGGTCTTGGTTTTTTAAACAAGCTTACTGATTTTCATGATGCAACAATCTGCTGTTTGTTCTTCATCTTGATTTCTAATTTTAGCCTAGTTTTCTCTCTTATACATCTAAATCTTAGAAAGCTCATTTTGGGGTCTCTTCTGCTTATACATCTTTACATTAGAATCTCTTATCTGGTCATATGACTTTGTATAACATCTCTGAATGACAGTGCCCAAATTGATGTCCTCAAACTAGAGCTCTTCTCTGGGCACAATATCATATACCCAACTGTTTGTTTGAGATTGCAACATGGTTTCCCAAGTCAGAACTCTGGGAGTCATCCTCACGTTAGCTACCCTTCTCTCATAAGACTTCTTGCAGGGTTTGGCTTCTACATATGTTTGTTACTAATCAATTCACCTCTTTTCATCTCTACTGCTGTCATTCTGATTCAGGCCACCATTATCTTTGAAACTTATTGCTATAGTTTCTAATCTTCCACTTCCAATAATGCCTTCTGCCAATGCATTCTCTATATAATATGTAGTAATGTCTATAAAAAGATTACATTATGTAACTCCCCCATGTCAAGTTAACCTTTATTTTACATTACTCTAAGGGCAAAATTCAAAATTCTTTAGATTTACTTATCTAGTTAACCCTAATATCTTAGTAGCAAACTGTAAGTAGATAATTGATAATTTCACACACTATATTTATATTTACATCCGCAAATGAATAACTTGACAAACAAATTATAGAGCTTAACTATAATTTTATAATAGAGCTAAGCCAAAATTTGAGACTCAAAACAAAGGATCATAGAAGAATGTTAGAAGAAGAGGCAAGGAGAAAAGTAGAGTTCTGGGAACAGAGGCACTTCAAAGACAAGGGAACATTTGTAGCTCAGAAAACCATTTGCATTTTTTTTCCCTATAGCCTTTGTGTGTGTGTGTGTGTGTGTGTGTGTGTGTGTGTGTGTCCATGTTATTTATGCCCTCCCTGAGGAACAGATTTCTTGTTAGTCATATGGAAGGGTGGAAAACTTGATAAAATTATCTGTGAAGACATATTTCCACATTTTTTTCAGTTTTTTCCTTAGGCCTGCCACTAGGAAATTTTATTTATTTCTTCCTTAATACACATCTTCCTCAGTTCACAATGGGGTTATGTCCCAATGAACCCGTCTTAACTTGTAAATATCCTAAGTGGAAAGTGCATTAATAAACCTAACCTATCAAACACCACAGCTTAGCCTAACCCACTTTAAACATGCTCAGAACATCCATTAGCCTCATTTGGGCAAAATGAATTGGCAGATGCATTAGTCAAATTATTTAATAAAGTTTTGAATATCACATGTAATTGATTGAATACTGTACTGAAAGTGCAGCACAGAATGGTTATATGGGTGTCAATTGTTTACGCTCATGAACGAGGGGCTGACTGGGAATTGCAGCTGGTTGCCACTGCCCACCATCACGAGAGCATGTTGCACTACATATTGCCAGTCTGGGGAAGCATAAAAATTCAAAGTGAGGTTTCTGCTGTCATAAAGTCAAAAAATCCTAAGTTGAACTATGATAAGTCAAGGACTGCCTGTACATCAAAATGTGGCATGCTCCTTAATTTTCTGGCATCCAACTAAATCCCCCACATCCTACCAAAATTTGTCTCAGCTAATTTTTAAGGAGAAGAGTAATATGCAAATAGAATGAAATGTTTTCATGTTATAGAAGTTAATGTTTATTAGATAATTAGAGTAGATTACAGTTAAATACATTTCATACTACAAAGTAGAGCTTTTGATAATTTAGTTTGAGGAGTAAGTTCTTAACTCTATGCTTCTAAAAATACTTCAGTTACTTTGACTATATCATTTGAAGTATAGACTCCAAAACAACATTTCTAGAAGATTATATTAATTTCTTAGCAATATGCTCTAAGAGGAAATTACTAACTGTTGAGTGTCTAGGAGCATGGACTCAATGATGGAAGGATTTAAAAACATGTGATAAAATAATTACAGATGTTAGAGAAATTTAGTCCTTACGCTTGTTATTTTAGGGCTTAGAATGTCTGTAAAAAATATTTTTACACAGTTAAACCCTTAAGGAAAATAATTTGAACCCTTATCTGTTGTTTGAGAGGCAGATCATTAGAGCCATTAAAACTTTATTTAAGGAGCAATGGTAAAAGTACTAATCATCATTATATCATTAAATTTTCTGTATGGGTAGAAATGTAAATATCACAGAAAAATTTTTAATGGTTGCTTTAAATATCAATTAACAAATTGAAGTCACAGAGAATTGCAAGCATCTCACTGACCTTACTAGAAAAGGAATCAGGATACACATTTATCTAACACTCATTAGGACCATTCCCGTTTCTTTGTACTTTTTTAGAGCAAACCTAATTATTCCTGCTGCCTTGACATTTTTACTACTTTATATGCCTCATCAGTTTAAAACATTTACTTCCGTGACTGCTGAACCATTGAGCAAATTGGTTCTTCAGATCAATATTCTTGCTTCAAAAAGGAAGCTCTACACAGGTGTCTGGCAATGTTTATTCACTGAAAGCAGTTCATCTTCTACTGTTGATAGTTGGCAAAGTGACACTCCATTTTAGGTCTTTAATCATTTAAACCGTTTCCTAAGAAAACTACAACTTGAAAAAAGAGAGAGAAAGCTCAATGTGTACTATTAAATAAAAATAGCCAATCAGTCAACACAGACACCCTCCCTTCATAGCAATCAGCAACAGCTGTATCCCAATTAAAGCTATGATTTTGCAGGTGCTCAGAGAAGTCTATGTCAAAATAAACTACTTATTTAAAATGTTTTGAACCATTATAAAGTCTTCATAGATAAGTTCAGGCAACAACAACAACAATAAAAAAAAAGCAATAGGAATTTTCAGACAACTTATTTAGAAGTGTCAAGATTCTTGGGTAAAAGAAGAAGATGAGATCAAAACAAGGAGATGTCTTTAGAAAAACATCATTCTCTTATTAGCTGTAAAAATAGACAGAAAAGAAGAGTTTGAACAGCACTACATATAATTGGTAGAAACAGATGTCACCCTATTCAATACATTTCTCAACACCGTATAGGAAAATATTTGCTTGTAATATCCAGTTCACCCTATGTGTGTATGGCATATATTCAAGAGCATTCCTCTTGAAACATTTAAGTGGATTTTAATAAATGTTATTTATAAACAAACACTAAAACCGTTACTTTAAATCTTGCCTTACTCAAAATATACAAGGTAATGTTATTAATTTAATTTCCCTTAAAGCACTTCTAAGGATTCCAATTTTGTAGGTATATTCTTAATTTGTCTAAGGTATCTTTATCTATTACACATAGTAAATATGATACAGATATCACACTTAAACAGTATTTTGAGGAAACCTCTAAATTTGTGCAAATAAAAAGTTTTTAATTTCCTTCCAAATATTTGTATTTTATAATGCTGATTTTAAAAAATACTCATTTGCTTACATACACCAAGTAGTTTCTGATAATAGATAGCCTTTTCTCTCTGAGTTCACTCAGCAATATAATGATATATCTGTTTTATATTAAACCGACATCATCATGAATGTTATCTATAGCACTAGGAAACTAAAAGTTTATTTAATGCTTGCATGGTGCTTTGAAGATGAAATGTTCTGTTCAAGAGCTAAATATTATTGTAGCTATTAGACATCTGTTTTTATTCTAGTTACAGTTGGCAGTTTATAGCAGCATATGAAATTATTCCTCTAGAAATTTATAAGTTGTCAGAGTTGAATATATCACATAAGGTGACAATATATTATTAACCTATTTTAAGAGAAGAGAAGGGTTTTCATTGTCCTTACTACTTTTTAATAGTATTGAGAAAATTTTAAAATAAATTCAATTTGAAATTAGAGAAATAACAATTTGGATTACATCTCAGTTCTCAACAGAAATGATGGAAAACAGAAGACAATCAAATTATTACATTGAAGAGCTGAGAGAAGCTGTCAGTTTAGAATTCTTTATGTAGAGAAAAGATTCAAGATATTTAGAAAGTATTCTACAGTTTTTGCAGTAAAAGTAAATTAAAATAACTACTTATTCATTTTATATTTCAATTAAAGTATAACATATGTATTTTGTTGATGTGGAAAGTGTAAAGTATACCAATTCTAAGTATAAAGTCTGATGACATTTTACAATGTAAACAATACCCATATAAGCAAAACCCAGATCAAGGTGTACAGTATGTTTAGTACCTCAGAAAGCTCCCTCCTGCCCTTTCCAGCACTTTTTTTTTTAATGTTTTTAGGGCTTTAACTTGGATTAGGGGGCACCTGGTGTCTCAGTCGGTTAAGCATCCAGCTTTGGCTGAGGTCATGATCTATCTCATGGTTCATGGGTTTGAGCCCTGCATCAGGCTCTGTGCTTACAGCTTGCCTAGAGCCTGGAGCCTGTCTTCAGATTCTGTATCTCCCTCTCTCTCTGACCTTTCCCCTGCTCGCGCTGTCTTGTGCTGTCTCTCTCTTTCTCTCAAAACTAAATAAAAAACATTAAAATTTTAAACACTTGGATTAGTTTTTCTTGATCTTGATATTTATAGACATGGAATCATGCAATATGCATTATTTTGTGTCCGGATTCTTATGTTCAGCAAAAATATATATATTTTAAGATTCTTCCATGTTTTATAGATAGTGTAAATTTCACTACTTTTATTGCTGTGTACTATTTCATTTTATCAATATGCTACAGCTTATTTATTGCACAACTCTACTATGGCCTATAGCCATTTTGCTTGTTTCCATATTGGGATCATGAATAACTTTGCTGAAATGCTACATTATATGACATTTCACTGAATATAGGCCTAGGAGTAGACTATCTGGTAATAACTTATGTATTTTGATATGATGGTTTTATTGTTAATCAGTTTAATATTTAAATGTTTCCAATTTCCATATTGATTTATAATTTGTATTATATGGTTATGGGTATGCATATGTGTGTCTGTTGTGTGTCACTGTGTGTATATTTTTTTATATATAAATTAAAGAAGGGGCACTTGGGTGGCTCAGATCAGTTAAGTGTTCGATTATTGATTTTGGCTCAGGTCTTGACTCATGGTTTATGAGATTGAATCCCATGTCAGGATCTATGCTGAAAGTGTGGAACCTGCTTGAGATTCTCTGTCTCTCTGTCTCTCTTTCTCTTTCTTTCTCTCTTCCCCTCCTGCCCCCTTGCTCTCTCTTTCAAAGTAAAGTAAATAAATAAATATAATAATATTATAAGTAAATATAGACTTTTTAAAAAATATAAAGGAATATCATATATATTTTAGATTATCCACAATTTGTATATATGGAGATATATACACAGAAACATATAACCCCATCAACTGTAAAAATACACATTCTTTTTAAGTACACATGTGATGCATAACTTCAGGCACACATAATACCATTATATACAATATTATACATTATACATATTTCTAATTTACTAGTTTTTAAATTTTTTCAGTTATTTTTATGTTGGTTTTTACTTAATAGATTATGAGACAATATTATGCTTTCCTGTTGAATTAATATTTTCCATTATAGAGTGTGGAATAGTCTTCTTTACTTTAGTACAAATTCTAGCATTAAAGCCTATTTCATCTGATACCAATAAAACGACATTAACTTCCTTTTGGTATTCCATGATATAATTTTTTTCATCCTTTAATAATATTTATGATTTCTAATATTTGAGATACCTTATAAATAATGATGACTATTGCATTTAATTTAGTGTATCAATATTTGTATTTTGCCAAATTGATCCACTTTACCAGTTTGGGTAATTATAGGTAGATTTTACTTTAAATTGTCCCTTTTTTATTTATTTTACATTTTTATTATCTCTCCCTTTTTTGCTGTTTTCTATTATAATCTTTTTAATATAATTTTTAATGTTTATTTTTGAGAGAGAGACAGATTATGAGGTGGGCTGGGGCAGAGAGAGACACACACACAGAATTGGAAGCAGACTCCATGCTCTGAGCTGTCAGCAGAGAGCCCGATGACCGGCATGAACCCACAGACCAAGAGATCATGATCTGAGCCGAAAATGGACACTTAACTCACTAAGCCACCAGGCGCCCCATAATCTTCTTTATAATTAAGTGGTACTTGGTAATCTTCAATGCTTCCCCTCTTAGGTATATTTGTAATTCATGTGTTTATTATTTTTATAAGTACAATACAGATATTTTTAAATTATGCATTAATTATAAGATGAGTGCTTGAATCAATAACATCTACCCACAACTTTTGTGCTCCTTGACGTGTGTAAGGACCTTGTAGGTATATTTTCCCTCTTCTGCTTTTTGTGCAGCTGTCCTGAAATTTATTTAAATACATTTTAATCACCTATGGTATTATTTATAGATTTAAACATCACAAGAATTATGTTACAATCAATATTGTTTTTAAAAAAATTTTTACATTTATTTATTTTTGAGAGACAGAGAGAGAGAGAGAGTGCGTACACACAGTTGGGGAGGGGCAGAGAGAGAATGAAACACAGAATCTGAAGCAAGCTCCACGGTCTGAACTGTCAGCACAGAGCCCAATGCGGGGCTTGAACTCACAAACTGCAAGACCATGACCTGAGCCAAAGTTGGATGCTTAGTCAACTGAGCCACTCAGGTGCCCCATTAAAAAATTTGTTTTCATCAATATTGTTTTAGATTTAACTACTTGCCTACTCTTGCTGTTCTCTTCATTTATTCTAGAATTACTCTTTCTATTCAGTATCATTTTCATTCAGTCTGAAAAAAATCTTTTGGGATATTATTTTTTTTAATTTTTATTTTAATGTTTATTCATTTTTGAGAGAGAGGGAGAGGGAGAGAGAGGAGTAGAGACAGAGACAGAATCTGAAGCAGTCTCCAGACTCTAAGGTCAGCACAGAGCCCAATGCGGGGCTCAGTTTCACCAAGCCATGTGATCGTGACCTGACCTGAAGTCTGTCTGTCACCCAAGGAACTGAGCCACTCAAGCCCCCTGGGATATTTTTTGATGTAGCTCTCCTTACAGTGAATTTTCTCAGTATTTATATTTTGCCATTGTCCTTTCTCTCTCCTTTACTTTTGAAAGATATTTTCTCTGAACATATAATTTTAAATTGACACTTACTCTTATTTCACATTTTAAATATATGCATTCACAGTGTTCTGAATTATATGCTTAGAAGTAAAGTGTGAGTTTTTCTTGAAGGGAAAGTGCCTTTTTTAAAAATCTACACCTGGTTTTAAGACAGTCTTTAATTTTCAGAAATTTTACTACTTTTACGTGTATTTTTTGTCGTGTTCTTATTCATCCCATACTAGTGCAGAAATCTAAAATCCATACTTTATGTCTATTCTTTCAAATTGAAAAATATATTGGTCAAATTTACTTCAATTTTTTTCTTCTTCAATTTATATTATTTCTCCTTCCCCTTTGGGATTACAATTACATATATGTTAAATCATTTCATCATGGTCTATACAATAATAGCACTCTTTTCATTCCTTTCCTTTTGTAAACCTCTTTGTTTCACTGTAGTTATTTTATGTTAACATATATACAGATTCAATAATCTTATTTCTACTATTTGCTTTCAAAAGCATTTATTGAATAGTTTCAGCTGTTAAAATATATAATGAAAGAATATGATATTTATTCCTTTTAATAGATTTTATGATTTCTTGTGCAATTTTTCATATTTTATATATTTTCTTTAATATTAATTATAGTTATTTTTGTTCTTATTTGATCGTTTCAAAATTGTCACTTTTACCTATTGATTTTCAATTATTGGGATTTGTATTTATGTCTTGTAATTTGTATTACCTGTCAGATATTGTGTTTGTGAAAATTGGGTCTCTCAAATGATGTTACCTGTCTCCAAAGATGTTAAATTTTCTTCTAGTGCATAATGGAGTAAGGGCAGATCATCTTGAGAGTGATTTATTTCCATTTTATTTTTCTTTCTAGATAAAATATTTCAAGAGTCTCAAAAAAGGGTTAGGAGTACTTATTATGTTCTTTTATCTTTGTAGCCCTGCCTCCAGTTTTTTGTGTCTATAGCCTATGAGATTGCCAATATTTATTTTTAGCATTTTTAGCCTTGTAACATCTGTTCTCTGCTTTGTGTTTGTAGGAATTTTCCTCATAGATATGGAGTTTAGAAGTCACCAAATATTTGAGTATTACATACAGAATGGCTCACTTCTTTGTATTTCCCTTTTCTGCTGTATCTAGAATATATCTTTCCTTCAATTTTAAGTAAATGTTATCTAGGTTTTCTTCAATACTGCCTCCTACCCACACTCTTTCTTTCTCCCATCTGGGATTACAATTGTGTGTGCATGTGTATATGTATGTGTGTGCATGTGTGTATATGTCTTTCCACCTCTATTCAGAGAATTCTAGTTTTTATAATAAATAAGATGCAGATTTCAGTGGCTTAACAAAATATGTATATACTTAATAATCCTTAATGGGAAATTTTCCTTTGCATGGCCCTTCTGATTAATGAGAAATTTTCCTTTGCATGGTCCTTCAAAGATTTCAGGCTTTTTAGTCTTGTAATCGGCATTACAGAGCCAAAGAGTTCTATGTTTTTATAAAGTTTTATTTCATAAAAAACTTGGCATAAGTATGACAAATATCACTTCCACTTACATTCTTTTGGCAAGAGCCATAGCTAATCTAGAAGCAAGAGGACTGGAAATTGCTGCCCTTGAATTGTCAGCTGACTCATGAACACTCGGTGTTATGAAAGTGAAAGCATGGTTTCCTTTCCTTTTTTTAAATTGTTTTTATTATCTTTCTTATAACAATAATAGAAAAATTAATCTGATTTGAATCAAGCAATGAGCAAACAACACATTTATAAATATAATTTATAGGATCATTTCAGCATGGAAATAAATAGAAAGATAAAAATTCTAGATTGTTCAAATGAAATTACATGGTAGAAATAGTGTTGGCAAGTCTTACTCTGTGGGTGGAATTTCCAGAAAACCCAAATAAAATGAGTAAAAATGAGAAAAAAGACAATAAGAGAATATTATTATGAAATAATTTATTTTTATAAATCTATACATATACGCACAAAAATTATAAAAACATGTTATAATTTTATTTACTATTATATATGCTCACATTAAAATGTTAAGTTAAAAATGCAACATAAAAGAACTTGTTTCATTTGAAAATTGGGGTCATCTGAATGGCTCAGCTAGGATCCTTTGTTCTTAGGGTGGGAGTTTGAGCCCTGTGTTGGTCATAGAGGTTACTTAAAAAAAAACTGAGTAAATAAAAGCTCTACAAAGTTTAAAATAAAACTGCTTTTTGAGCATCGCTTTAACTCATGTTCAAAACTTAATTTAATGTCATTTCTTTTTCCATACCTCTATTCTGAATTTTATAGGACAGTGTATATGAATAAGTCTGACACCCAACATTTTTTATAATGACTTTAGAAAGGTATATATAATTTAATGTTGATATCTATAGTACTTGTCATTTTGTAGATAGTGAATTAAAGTCCTGAATGTTGTGTTGTTACTTTCAACAATTGATAGGAATGATGTATACTTTATGCCATCATTTAAATCCACTATATACAATATTTGTATCTCTATATACTTTATGCCATCATTTAAATCCACTATGTACAATTACATCTAAATTTGTCCTTCACAAATAAAAATGACATATAATTGGTTTTTTTTGTTTATAAAAGAGGAAAATTATTATTCCACTTTAAAAAAACACTTCTACTTGCTTTTACAGACAGCATATTTTCACAATGTTTTTTTATATTATACTCAAGAATTATTGGAAATAATTCTGTATCTGCAGTAGATTTCCTTTCAATATTGAAATATCTTTAATACCTTTCCATGATAAATGTTTGTCCTAAAGAAATTGAAGTGAATGGCAACTCTGAGTAATAAAATAAACTATTGGTTGTCAGGATACTATTATTAGTAAAATATCGCTCATACAACTTAAAATTTGGCAGTAGTACAACAACATAAATTACTCTGGCAAAACGATATTTTGGGGCTTTATTATAAACTTTTGATTTTCTGTAATAAATCTCCTTGGAAGGTGAAAGCTAAATATAGGAGCAATTAATGTGGCATTATTTTAGCAATATTTACTGAGAGACAAATATTTTACATCTTTATACTAGTGTCTTTGGAAAAGATCAAATGTAGATATGTGTATTTTTATGGTAAAATCATTAGTGTATTATTGATTTCAAGAGCAAAAAATATCAATACAAATATCAATAAAAGGAAGTTATATTCTTTATTACAGAAACATCTTGCCACTGGGTCAGGAGCATTTATAAAATTGAAGGAAAACAAAAATAAGGGCTGAATCACACAAGTGGACACATTGTAAAGTTCAGTTGAGGGTCACCTAGGTGGCTGAGTTGGTTAAGCATCTGACTTCGGCTCAGGTCATAATATCACGATTTGTGTGGGTTCAAGCCCTGCATCAGGCTCTGTGCTGACAGCTCAGAGCCTGGAGCCTGTTGTGGATTCTGTGTCTCCCTCTCTCTCTCAGCCCCTTCCCGTTCACACTCTGTATCTCTCTCACTCTCAAAAATAAATAAACATTTAAAAAAAGGTTCAGTCAAATATTTGTTCTAAAGAAAGTCTTGCCTTACCTATCCAATATAAGTATGTTTTTATATTTTAGACACAGAAATGTTAGATTTACATTTTTTCTAATATTTTGTCCTCAGTGATAGGATTTTACCTAAATCATTTTATTTTATAAAAATAATTTTTAAATTATCTCCCTAGTACTTAATTTGAAAATATTTTACTTTATTTTCTGAAATAAATGAATTAAAAAGTAACAATCCATTTAAAATAACACTGTGGGTTTGATCAACATTATTATAAATGAAAGTTTTTTCTATTTTTGTCTGATACTTAATTTTTAAATTCTCAGTTTTTTTTGTTAATGGCTTTTCAGGGTTCTTTAATTATATTCATAAAGTTTTTGTAGTATACGTGAATGATTATAACAATATTGATGACACTGAGGAGGAAGAGGGAAAAAAATGACAAAGTTGAAGCTTTTATAATTTTTCAGGCACTGTGAGAATACAGCTAAATAATTCATTAAAGCTTTTTAGGACCATGTCTGAAATGGTCAATACTCAATAAACATATTGAGCTGTTAGGAAAATATGCCTTTTTTCTGATTTTAATATATCTTTGTTTTTGCTCTAAATATTTTAATGAAAAACAGACTATAATGTAAATTTTAAAAATTTATTAAAATAAAAGTGAAGCATATCTATTAAAATTTGATAATTTATGAAATTATTTTTCTCTCATAATAAACACTGTCCATATCTATGGAAAGTTTTTTTCTGTCTGTTTTTTCTATTAAGACAAACTTTTCAATCTTCATTTCAAAATGCAACGTGACCCTAGTTACTTGCTGTAATTTTCTGTACCTGGAGCAGTGTCTTTGTCACGTGGACTACTTAACAACATGATGGAAATTTTTATTCCTAGGTAAGATTTCTATTAACACTTAACAAAGTGTCATACTAGTTTCAGGTATATAATATAATAATCGAGCTGTTCTATACTTTTTATCAAGATAGGAGCATTCTTGATCCCTTTTATCTATATCTCACCCCATGCCCCCACCTCTCCTGTGGCAACCACCTCTTTGTTTTCTGTATTTAAGAGCCTGTTCTTATCCCTTTTTTTCTTTGTTCATTTGTTTTATTTTTTAAATTCTACATATAAGTGAAATCATATGATATTTATGTTCATAAGTGTGGCCTATTGCCTAACAAATGACATTTGAAATTGGAATTATGTTCTCAAATTACATGAAATATATGTGATATTGGTATATTCTTAAATTGCTTTCCAAAAGAACGATGTTAACATTCTGTTTCACATACCATGTACAAGAGCATTTATTTCATTGAATTTTAATGGAGTTTAGTATTTTTGCTACCTCTAATCTTTCTTCACAGATGACTAAAATGAAAGAGTAAACATATTTTTTGTGTTTATTTGATGACTAGAAAGGTTAAAATATTCCCATGAAGTTTTGATATTTTGTCTTTATTTTTATAGAAATTATCTATAAAAGATGTGTTCATTTTCAATGAATATACCCCTACTACCACCAATTCACATCTGTGAGTCTATTCAATTAATTTTGATGAACACCTATTGTATATAGAAGGAACGATTCTAGGAGCTATAAGTAAAGCATTGAATATAATCTATGAAAACATCTTTGCACATAGGACTTACCAATAGTAAATAAACTAAGTAAGCAAAGTGTTAATTACATTTGAGGTTAATAAGTGGTATAGAATATAAAGGTTTCTTATGGAAAGCCTGTGATTTTAAGTATGAAGGAGTGAGCTTTGTGGATAAGTAGGGGAAGAAGGTTCTAGACAGAGTGGGGAGCATGTGTAAAAACTGTTAGAAACAATTTTACTTAGGATAACATATAGAGAGCAAAGATTTCAGTGAATTGGAGTGAAGTGAATGAAGTGCAGGCCTTTAGGGAATGAGATCAGAAAAGTAATTTGTGGCCAGGTGTTGTGGTTTACAGTGTGTAAGCGGGATGGACACCCTACGCAAAATTTGTTTCACATGTTGAACTGATGTTGACACATACACATGCCAACTGAGTATGAATTCATTATTCACACAGTGTAACTTTTGGGGAAGAGCAGGGCATGTTACTTAGAGGTTTGAAAATGGGCAACTAGGTTGGGTGTTACAGTGGTTAAGGGACAGGTCTGGAGCGGGGTTTCCTCTGCATGAATGTGGGACTTGAGTGGTTTGAACTTCCTGCTTGTGCCAGGGTGAAAGCATGCCAGCTTTCTTGTAGGTTTTTCCAGATGTGGAGCAAGTGGGTAAGGAGCGTAGAAGTTGAAACATCAGCAAACATGAAAAGTGAATTAGATGAGTTACATTGAACTTACTATTAGAAGAGAAGCCATTTGAAGTTATTGAACAAACACTGGAACACTGTGATTGCTGGATTGCATAAAGGAAGATGCATGGAAGCCAGATGGACCTCTTGCTTTAGTGAAAGATAGTAGTGCTTCAAAGAAAGAAGTCAGCAGTGGAGATGGTGGGAACTAATTGGCTTAAAAATATTTTTTGAAAGTGGAAATTGCAAGACTTAGGAAATGGACATAATATTAGAGAGTAAAACCTTGGCTCTGAAAAGTTGGAGAAATGAGGCTGATAGTAACAGATAGAGATAGAGGGGTCAGGCTGATATAACCAGGCTAGAGGGAAAGCAAAGGAGAAGCTATATGTGCCACCCAATTAAATAAGAACTTGGAAATATAAATCCAGAGGTTAGGGCAAAGGTGGACCAGCAATATACAAGTGAAAGATCTTAGTGCAGAGATGGTATTTAAAGCCATGGAACTGGATGACAACCTAAGTAAATGACTGTAGAGAAAGAAAGAAAGAAAGAAAGAAAGAAAGAAAGAAAGAAAGAAAGAAAGAAAGAGAGAGAGAGAGAGAGAGAGAGAGAGAGAGAGAGAGAGAGAGAGAGAGAGAGAGGGAGGGAGGGAGAGAGAGGGAGAGAGGGAGGGAAGGAAGAAGGAAGGAAGGAAGGAAGGAAGGAAGGAAGGAAGGAGAGAGAGAGAGAGAGAGAGAGAGAGAGAGAGAAAGAAAGAAAGAAAGAAAAAGAAGAAAGAAAGAGGAAGGAAGGAAGGAAAAGGAAGGAAGAAAAAAAGAAAAGAAAAAAGAAAAGAAAAGAATGGGGTACAATCCATAGGTCACTCCAGAGTTTGAAGATCAGGTAAATGTTGATGAATGAGTAAAGTAAACTAAGGAGACAGCATTGGGAGTAAACAAATTGTCTAGGAGATCCAGAGGAAAAGGAGTACCAAGGAGGAAATAATAAGCTGGGTTGAGTACTGATAGTAGGTCCAGTGTGATGAAGTCAGAGAATTAGTATTGGATTTAGTCAGGAGGCCGTCACTATGACATGGACAAGAAAGTTTCCAGTGGAGTGATAAGAATGAACTTAGTTTGGAGTAAGTTCAAGAAAGAGTGGGAAGAGAAAACTTGAAAAGAAACAGGTACAACTGTTTTGTGGAGGAATTTTGTTCTCAAGGAAAGAATGGCATGGATAGTAATTTAAAAAGATTTAATATTTTTAATCAGTGTGAGAAATAATAGCATATTTGTCTGCCAGTGTGAACTATTCAGTGAATTGGGGAAAGTATTTGATGTATGACCAAGCAGAAGTACTCGGATAGGATGTAGACACCAATGACAGTTTGTGGCTTTATTAAGAACTTTCTTCATAAAGGGGTTTTTATCATCATAATAGGAAAATAAAGCCAAGCATATTAGCATAAATTCAGGAGATGGAGTCAAAGATCTTGTGGGAGCTTGTGAAAGTTTTCCTCTAAATTTTTTCCTCAATGAAATAAGCACCAAAGATACTAAATGTGGATAGCAGAAGAATGTTAGAAGTAAGAGAAGGGAGAAAGATAACTTCTGCAGTGCTAACACTGTCCGTGGATGAACACCCAGGCGCTACAGTGAACGCACGAGGCAAAAGCATTTTTTTTAACTTATGAGAATATTGCAGTGACACTTGATATCTAATGGGTGCTATGCAAACTATGGCTTGAAGTAGTTCACAATTCAAATATTAGATTTCATTGCATGTCTTTAGATGATGTCATTCCTTTGCAAACTAGGTTTTTTGCTTGTTGCTCTGATAAAAAGCAAAAGTGCATGAAAATCAATGTGGAGCAAAAAATAAAGGTGGTGGTATCCAATATCATTCCAAGGTTTAAGAAATTATGCCACAGTCAACAAGGTGCACAAATCTCCTTAGTGAGTATTTGTGGTCATTTAAAATTGAAATAAAATATTTCTGTCAATTTATATGTATATGTATGTGTATATATATATATTTTTTTAATGTTGCCTGTCATTTTGACATAAATCCTTGCTATGTTGCTTAACTCAATTACTTAATTAACAGAACGGTTTAGTATTTTTTTTATCTATGGAGGCATGTAAAAATTAACGACATTCAGGGCAGTATGACCATAGAGAGGTTGGGTAATTCTGATGGAGTCATCATGGACAATGGAAGAATATATGGACCAGAGGAAACATAATATGATAGCTAGGTGGTATTACCAGTCATTTGCTGTTCCCAGTCAGAATTTTAAAGTGACATTCATCACCATGATTTTGTGTTTTTCTTCAGCCTTATTCCAGCTAGACAGATGCAGTATATAATTTAGAGGGACTTAAATTAAAAAGGCTTCTAATTTTTTTCAACCAGCTAGATGTAAGTCATGGAAAAATGACAGGAAGTTGCAAATATGTTAAGGGGAGTAATTGTAATGTTCGATCATGTTTTCTAAGATGAATTGAAACAAAATGAGAATGTGAGGTAGGTGGAGTCCAGTAAATAATATGTCATAGGAATGAAAGGTTTAAGGCTCCATTTATATCAAAGGGTTGTATTCAGTGCATGAGAAGTAATGGAAATAGGTATGATTATAAATAATTCTAAGGTACATGAAGGTAAATAACTTAGAAAGAATGAAGAAAAACTAATTTTATTGGATGTCAAACTTGACTGAGGTTAGTTCAAGAGAAAGTGGGAGTAGAAAATTGAAAATAGCAAGTAATGGGGAGCCTGGAAGGCTCAGTTGGTTAAATGTCTGACTCTTGATTTCAGCTCAGATCATGATCTCAACATCATTAGATTGAGCCCCGGGTCAGGCTCTGGGTTGGGCATATTGCCTGCTTGGGATACTTTTTCTCCTTCTGTCTCTTCCCTGCTGGTGCATGCATTCTCCCTCTCTCTCCGTTTAAAAAACAAAGCAAGTAAAAACAACTGTTTTGAAGAAAAATTTTATTTATTTTCTCTAATGCAAAAGAAAGGCAAGACCACAGAGGGACAAAAAGTAAAGAATGTAAGAAACTTCTTTCTACCTACCGCCTTCTGCAAAGTAGTTGCATTTAGAATCTGAGTACTTGTTATAATTATTAAAAATATGTAATAAGTTAAAAGATAAATAAAGGGGCTCTGTGTCTGACTTTGGCTCAGGTCACGATCTCACAGTTCATGAGTTTGAGCCCTCTTCAGGCTCTGTGCTGACAGCTCAGAGCCAGGAGCCTGCTTCAGATTCTGTGTCTTGGTCTCTCTCTGCCCCTCCCCTGCTCATGGTCTGTCTGTCTGTCTCTCTCTCTCTCTCTCTCTCATAAATAAACATTAAAGAAAATAAATAAAAGGATTCTTTGGATAATCATATTTGTGTCTATTAAGAAAGGTGATAATTAGGGTTAGAACATTTCTGTTATATTTATTATTATTAAAATGTTATCATTGTATATATAATTTAATGCTATTAAATAATCTAATTGATATAACTCAGATGATGGACATATTTATCTGCTTCACTCATGCAAATATTTTTTGTCTACATTTCTATCATATTTACATAAATTTTTCATTTAGGGGCCCTTTTTTCTCTACCCAATACAGTCTGAGTCAATATTTAAATACAAAAAAATGGGGTGACTGGCTGGCTCAGTCAGTAGAGTGTGTGACTCTTGATCTTGGCATTGTGAGTCCAAACCCCATACTGGATGTAGAGGCAACTTAAAATAAAATCTTGAAAAAAAAAAAAAAGGAAAACATAAGAAAAGGGAAGAAAAAGAACTCTGCTCTGTTTTTCCTTGTGTATAGCACACTCTTTGATATGTTTTAACTGCAGTTTTAATTTTACTTGACTAATATGATAAATTAGAAATTGCAAAATAAAAATTATTACTTGTTTCAATATTCTTTGCATTTAGAAATACATACAGGAATAATGACCAAGTACTAAATTTAACATTTGAGAATTGTTATACTTATTTCACACAGCTTTATCTTTAGGTGTTTGAAGAATTTCCAATTTCACAATCACCAATTTATTCTTTGCAAAAATACTAATTACTCATAAATAAAATTATTTTGCCAATCTACTAGTTTATACATTTGAAAATATAAGTATTGTTTCTATAATAGTGTACTTTAGTAAAAACTACACATAGTATTATTTCTATACATCGTGTAGGGACACCTGGGTAGCTCAGTTGGTTGAGCGTCTGACTCTTGATTTCAGCTCAGGTCATGATCCTAGGGTTGTGGGATACAGCCTGGTGTCAGGCTCCATTGCTGAGCTTGTAGCCTGCTTAAGATTCTCTCTCTCTCTCTCTCTCTCTCTCTCTCTCTCTCTCTCTCTCTCTCTCTCTCCCCTCTCTCTCTCTCTCTCCCCCACCCCCCTGCCAGCCCACTCACATGCGCTCTCTCTCTTTAAAAAAAAAAAAAAGGTGAAAATATACACACACACAAATCTGTTTTGATTTGCGTTGTTTTGTTTAGTATAGTTGATAACACGATGCCACGTTAGTTTCAGGTATACAACACAGTGATTCCACAGCCGTACATAATGCAGTGCTCACCACAAGTGGAGCTACCATCTTTTAGCACACATAGCTATTACACACCATTAACTAAACACCCGATGCTGTACTTCTTTATTCCATGACTGACTTATTCCATAACTGGAAGTCGGTATCTCCCACTGCCCTTTGCCCATCTTCCCACATCCCTATCCTCTGGCAACTATCAGGTTGTCTGTATTTATAAATCTGACTCTGCTATTCATTTGTTTAGCCATTCGTTTCCTTTTTCCAGATTCCTCATATAAGTGAAATTATATGGCATTTGTCTTTCTCTGTCGGACTTATTTCCCTTACTGTAATACCCTCTAGATCCACCTGGTTTGTAGTTTCTAAAAGAACACATACACAAGAACTCTTCTTTTCCAAGAGCCATCTTTTAGTTGAAACCTAAATAACTTCATTTTTTTCTTCTTTTGGATATAAAATCATGGAGTTTTAAGCTAGTTTTCATTTTCTATTTTCCTAATTGATTTTGTATGCTTTTATTTGTAAAATGTTTATTTTAATTCACTATATTAAGAATTTCATTTCCAGACTATTAGAATAGGTTTATTTTCATTGTTTTAGTGTTCTTTTACCAGCGAAATATGTAGCTTCTAAAATATCAAGAAGATATTTGCATCTCTTACTGAGAAAAAAAAAAAGTAGAATCAATTTCATCCTTAATCAGGTAATTGCACTATAAGAATGCTAACATATTAGTAACTGAATCCATAGTATGAACAGAAGAAATTATGAAGTAAAGCATTGAAATATCAGAATTTGTTGTCTTAATAGATATATTTTAAAAATACATTTATAAAATAGAAACTGCAGCATGGAATGAGGTGAATAAAATAAAGTGAGCATATAACATAAATAGGAAAAGGCAATAGAATTGAAATCATTGTGGAGGAATGAATGCTAAATGCTAGATTGGTATCAGGAAAAATTTCCTTTTTAGTAGTTTTTTTCATGTAAAATTACACATTAGATTGTGTAAGTACTAAGTATTTTTTAAAGCACTTCTGCTACAAATATCGACTGCAAGACCTATTATCTTAATATCATATCTGATTGCAGGCATTTCAGCATGGTATTTAATTTAAGAATCATCTGGAAATATGTTTGAGTCCAAGTATCTTCCCCACCAGGAGGAAGTTTGAATTCGTTTTTGGGTTCTATCTGATTTTTATAAAGTTTGTATGAGTATCACACAGAATTGTTGAATTGAATATAGTCTGAGGGATAATGTGAGCAGCTGGGAAGAGCCTCCAGGATGGGTCCTAGTTTCTAGGGCTTCATGTGTGGCTAAGAAGGAGCAATTATAGATGATAATTATTGAAACTGGACAGATACCATTTCTGAAATAGAAACATACGGACACCAGATCCAGAACAGAGTGTTCATTAAGAGAAACACAGAGAGAGAAGAAAGATCAAGTTAAAAATAAATTGCCCTACTTTACAATTTGCCCAAGCATACAAGAATATTAACTTCTTGTAAGATAACTTTTTTTTTTTGTAAAAACACTGATCAGGAATGTCTAATTTGGAACTTTCTAATTTGATCAGGACTCTGTACCTAAAAATAATTTTAAATTGTCAAAATTATAATGCCATATATTTTAAAAATCACATTACAAATTCATTTACTGTATCAGTGACTATATAAGAGTTAAGGATTTAAATTTTACAATGAGAAGAGCATATATAAATGACTAACAAAACACAAAAAAATATCAGAAGATTTTTATGTAGAGAGGGCATCAATAATATATGAAGTATTGAAAAGAAAATGTTCAAGTAGGTAATGAGTAGAGGTAATTGCTATTTTATTAACAACAAAGTCAGGTAATTTCTACTGTAGTATCCTATTTAACATGTATTATAGAATTCCAAGAAGAATCTAATTATTTATTTGAGTCTCCATGTTTTAGGAAAAGAAATGGAAAGAAATTTGTAACTCTTTGCTTAGGAAAGCCAATATACATGGTATTAAAATTTTGCAAAGTCTTTTACTATGTGTACAATGTTTCATTTACCATAGATACAATAATAAGTACTAATTAGTGTTTTTTACCACTTTCTAGATCATGTCTGACAAAATTTCATCTAATAATAGAATTTTAGAATTGAAAGGAATAGATAGCTTTCATAATGCTCTATTCTTACAGGATTTTAATGCTAAGACTGGCATATAAAATTTATTAAATCAAATTACCATTGATAAAAGAGGAAAGATCAGAAGACTTCAATGAAGCTTATTTTATCATATATTTAATATTTAATGTTTTAATGTATATTGCCGCAAAGAAGGAAAGTTTCATAACTATTTTTTCTTAATGAATTTTACCATGGGATTCTTGTCTGACAGAATTTTGGGGAACTTATGAATTCTTTGAATTCTTCACAAAAATCTGAATTTCTTTTATGCACAATTTGTTAATTGTGAGAAAACATTAGACAAGCCAAAATGGAAGGACGTTCTGCAAATGATATATCTTTTTGTGTGTGTGTCACTCACAGTGAATATGGGAGGCAGAACTGTCAAAGATTAGAAAAGATCTAAGAGATATGATTATATACAATATGTTATCATAAATTGTGTCCTAGAACAGAAAAAGAACATCCATTGGAAAATAAAAGTCTGTAGTTTAGTTAGTACTGTATCAAAGTTAACATTTTTGTTTTAATAAATATGCCCTTGTTATGTAAGATTTCAGACTAAGGGAAGCTGATGGAAGGCTATATGAGAATTCTCAGCATTATATATCCAAGTCATCTGTAAATCTTAAATATTTCAAAATAAAAATTTAAAAGTATATCAAAACAATGCATAAAAGTATTTCAAGGAGATAAGAAATTTACATATGAAATATTAATAAAATACCATTTTAAGTGTTTTAAGTATGTGCTTTATGATTAGCATTTGGCTTTAATGTTTTCTTCGTATGAAAATCTAAATATTAATTGGGGCTGTCATAAATTTATCTAAAATCTAAGTTTATTATCTTTTTTTCTCTAAGGTGTATGTTCATCAATTATGACTTATATTACCATATCTTTAGTTAGAGGGTTTACTATGTTTGAAATAATACTGGTTGAGAAAATAGTGACTCTGAGTAGATACAAAAATATTACATAAAATCTTAATATTATTCTACTTTTTTATAAATTTTTATACTAGAACCTTTAGCACATTACTGATAATATTTTTATTTTTTATGTTTATTTTATTCCTTATTTTTGAGAAAGAGATAGAGTGTGAATAGGGGAAGAGCAGACAGAGAGACATAGGATCTGAAGCAGGCTTCAGGCTCTGAGCTGTCAGCACAGAGCCAGACGTGGGGCTTGAACTCATGCATCATGAGATCATGACCTGAGCTGGTCAAATGCTCTACCAACAAAGTCACCCAGGTGACCCTGACTGATAAGAAATATTAATTCTGTCTGATAGTTCCCACATCTGTGATTCTGATTATTGCTTTGTCCCTTTACATTATTTTTCTTATCTTTTTGTATGTCTCATAATTTTTGTTGAACTTGTGTAGTATTGCATTGTTATATGTTACTCAGTGCTCCTTAGCCTGCTGGTGACAGGCGGCAGTGGTGGCGGGAGATGGAGGGAATAGAGGATGAGTGGAATTCTTTCCTTTTCTTCAGGAAATCGCACTCTTAAGGCAGGTACTGTGATCCTGGGATTTGCTACTCCGGCTGTCCTAGTGCTCCTCTGACTTTCTACTATCGCTCTGAACCCAATATATATATTCATGTCACCCCCTTTTGATTGCAGATATCAGAAATGCTACATTGATTCATAGATGTCTCTTCCAAATCCTCAACCATCCCATGAAACAGAGCAACCTCAAATGCCCCTCTCACCTCTCGCAACTTCTTTCTGTTTTCCCTGGGATATTAGCCAGAGAACCTATCTTTATGCTACACATAGAAATTTCTTCAGTTAAAATCATTTTTCCAGATAGTTTTATTTTCTTCTGTGTTTACTAAAGTAGAAGTCCTTGAAAATAGATAAATGAATGGATCTGCAAAAAAGGAAAAATGATGTAGGACCCAGATGATATGGCTTACAATACTGAATGTGACAAAAGCAAACATATAGATAATACATTCAGGTGCTTTTTGCGGGGTTTGCTTTGCCAGAATGAAATAATTCTACCTTAGAGTTGTATGGTACTTAAGCAAAGGAGATGATATTCCTATTTTGTAAGTGTGTTTCCATGTGCATATGTGTGTGTGTGCATGTGTGTGTGTGAGTTTGATGTGTGTTTGTTTTTTATACCTGACAAAGATTGCTTATGTTTCTGTGGTCAGTTTTGTATTGCTTACATTAATAAAGACTAAAGTAAAAATACTTTCAAATGTTTTTGTTGATAAATAACAGAGAAAGACTGGAATGATAGAGTGGAGACACTAGTGAAAAATGTATAACAAAATATAACAAGTAAATTTTATAACTCTTGAAGGTTGCTTATAAGCTACATATTTTGGTTATACACTTACCAAGCTTCCAATGCCTAGAATATAGCCTTTGATAACATTAATTTTAAAAATTGTGCAAATTCCAGCTAATCTTTATAATGTTGAAGGTTGAACAGGACAGTAGTCATAGATTTGATAGATACCATAGGAGAGATATACAAAGAAAACATAATTTTTCTTTCAAAAATAAATCAAATAGATAACTGTAACATTTTAAAATTTTTATTTATTTTTAAGAGAGAGAAAGCATGCACAGAGGAGGGGCAGAGAGAGAGTAGGGGAGAGAATCCCAGGCAGGCTCCCTGCTGTCAGCACAGAGCCTGATGCGGGGCTCAATCCCATGAACCATGAGGTCATGATCTAAGCTGAAATTGAATCAGACACTTAACCTACTGAGCCACACAGGCGCATGAATAACTTTAACATTTAAATTAATGTAAACATATGTCCTTACTTATTTAAATTATAACCAGGACAAATATAGATCATACAGTCATTTATTGTTTTTAACGAAAGACTTTTTTTCTAGTCCTCACTTAAGTAGTATGAGCAGAGTGAATGGATTTTTACAATCAGTTATCTTATTAGTTTATAAATTATAATACAAAATAAAATTTAAAATGTTTACTATCTTTATTGATAACTATTATTTTTTTCTTTTTTATAATGTTTCATTAGTCATCTACATACCTAGGAGTTTATAAACATAAAGTCCTTGCCCTGTGAGTGCCAGGATTCAGTGCAGGCATTGCTATAACATCATGGTAGGTCCTGGAGTAAGGAAAATGAGGGGAATGCTATAAAAGTAAACTAAGGGAGCCCCATCATTTATATCACACAGTTAATTAGTTGAGAATGTGCTGAGGAAGGTATATTTTGATCTGGGTTTTCAAGGATGAGAAAAAAATGCCAAAGTATAGGGTAGAGCCTCCAGGCCATGGTAAGAGCTGTAGCTTTGAGGCACTAAACGGTGTGACTTAGTTGGGAGGTGATAAGAGGTTCACCAAGTTTAAGCTATAGGAACAGGACAGATAGAGTTAAATCACATATTCCAGAGACTTACATATTATATTAAGGGATAAAACTTAGCTTGAGTTGAAGTGTGTGGGAAGAAGTGTGTGGGAATCTTTATGTATTTATCTTGGAGCATATTTTTATTTTGGGAACCTAATCCTAAAAGCAGCTAATGCACATTATGATACAGGAAGAGAATAATGGTATCCATATACTTCCAAAAATAAAGTATTTCTCTAGAGATAGATATCAGTTCCAATCCTTAGAGTCACAGGGAATGTATCTGGAAATCCATAAGTTACCATCTTTGTTCACATTAATGGGTAAGAAATAGAAATGTCTAGTCCCAGAGTACTCAGTTGCTAATATATCAGTGTGAATACTGCATAAAACCTTACATGCATATTTTCTTAACCTCTTAAATGAACTCTTTCTAGTAAACAAATGGTTTATGTCTGAAAAACTCTTCTAATTCCTATCATCTCTAAGGAGTTAAATTATTTAATATATAACATTGTGTATCACCAAAAACCAGTTTTAAAAATTCACTTTTGTTACCCTGTTATGGATGGTAGAGTCAATTGTCTTTCATTTCTTTTTCTTTTTCTTTTTTTTTTTTTTAATACTTAATGTTTCTAACATAGTCTGGGCACTGTGCTATTGCTAACAAGTGTTTGTTTTAAAAATAAAGGGTTTTTTTTTTAACTTAAGGAGTTCAGAAAGTAATAGCTGAAACACAAGAATAAACAGGAAATTATAGTACTATGAAGAATGTCTCATCAATAAGAAGTCACATGTCTAATAGTAACTTGTGCACTTTCAAACTGTCTTTCCAATTTTCATTTCTCTTTAAACCAGTCTATTATTAAAAGTAGTTATGCAATTAAAAATAATTTTATATTCCCTGAAAATATGTGCTTTGATCTATTGAAATGTGACTTTCTTTAGCATTCAAAATATGTCATTGATTTAGAAACAGCAAGAATAATGAACGTTTATTTAATGATACCGTGGAAAAACAGAATTTGTTGAAACAGTAGGGCACAAGTAATTATCCATGGACAAGGTCAGGCATGCACAGAAAACGCTGATTCTCTGAATCTGAACGAATAATAGAGAGATATAAGATACATCAGATATTTATTGAAATATAACCATTAGACACACTTAAAATCTTTTGAGTGAGATATGCAGGAATCTTAAGGTAATGAGTATATCAGTTCCTGCTATTAAATGATCTCTCTTTAGGCAAGAAAACTGTTAATAAAATCAAGTTCTGAAGTAATTTGCTATTAAAAAAAATCTTCAGAGAATAAATTGCCAAAAGAATATCCTATTGAGAATATTGAATCCTGTTGCTGCTTTGTTACATGGGCACATCAAAAAAAAGTTTTGAAAAACAATAAATAATGCTTGTGAAATGATTGCTTACATTTTAATTTGCTATCTAGCACTTTGTTTACAGTATGTGAAATGGCAGGTTCCAAAGCTCCTTTTCAGAATGTGCCTAATGATCTGTGAGAACACAAATTTATCTATTGTAACAAGCTGTGCAGCTCTGTGTGATAGCTAGAGGCAAGAGTGATCTTCTGATAATCTATTTACTGACAGACCAAAATATGTCTTTGAGGGAAACTGCCATCATTTCCTTTATTTCCTTCACAGATGAAGTCAAAGATCCTTGAAGCAGAAGCTATATCAGAAAAAACTATACATGAACCCAATTCAAAGCAAGTAGACAAATACGATTCTAGAAAGCAAACATTGGCATTAGGAGACAATTACTTAGTTTCCCTAACCTTTTTCTTGTGGCATTTGAAATTACAAATAGATTGGGGCAATATGTGTGCATGTCATCCAATTAAAAATAAAGATATATGCCTTAGGTAATAACATGGTTCATTTCAGAAAGAGACTTTTAAACAGGGTTGAACAGAACTGAAGCAAAATACCTTATAGGGAGGAGAGAAGGAACACAGATTCCATGGCTAAATGAAAAAATACTAAACAAACAAATAAAGGCAAATCTGAACAAACAAAGAAAACCTGCCAAGGGGATCAAGACAAAGAAAAGATAAAGTAATCCTAGGAAGATGACAGATTATGACAAATTATGATTATAGGTATTAAGCAGAAAATCAAATATACAAAATAGCAAAGCTGAAAGAAACATGAACTTCTTACAGATCCTAGATTCCAAAAGCCCAGTCCATTCCTGCAACTCCATACCCTAATGGCATTGACTTGGTTAGAAGTGGTAGACAACAGGGGCATGTGGGTGGCTCAGGCGGTTAAGCCTCGGACTTGGGCTCAGGTCATGATCTCGCAGTTTGTGAGTTCAAGCCCCGCATTGGGCTCTGTGCTGACAGCTCAGAATCTGTAGCCTGCTTCTGATTCTGTCTCTCCCTCTCTGTCTCCCTCCCTCTGCCTTTCTCTCTCTCCCTCTCAAAAATAAACAAACAAACAAAAAGGTGGTAGAGAACAGAGATTTACCATCAGCATAGGATTGTACTTAAAAGGATGTTTAAATAATTTTCATCCTCAAAGCATTGAACTAAAACACCCATATAATTAAAAAAAAAAAGGAATGGGAATCAGGCTTTCAATTCTCTTCATGTATGAGTGGAACAAAGATAGATTAATACCCTAAATGTCCACAGGCTCAATTGGGAGTACTGTCCCAGAGGTGGCCCTTCTTGTATCCCACTCTGGGGTTAGGATGGTAACTACTGCCTCTGTCTGCACAGCAATCAGCATCCAGTGAGTAGAGCTAATCAATTTTAGTCTGACCTTCCAAACAAATTCCTAAGGAAACAACTAGAAATATAGACTACAATGCCAAATATAAGAATTATTTCAGTCTTTAATTTGATATATTAATGTATTAGACAAATTTTGAAAATGAGTAATAATGTATACTAAACATATGTTTTCATTTAAATACTCTACTTGTTTGCTATTTATAAAAGTACAAGAAGCTGTATAATGCATTTGATAAAAAAAATAAAAAGTACAGTATAAATCACAATAAATGAGTTCCCTAAGGCTAAAAGAATGTTTCAACACAAAATATTCAGCACGGAAGTATTGCTTCTGGCAGACATGATGGAGCAAAAGCATGTTTTAAACTAGATTTAATAATCTGCTTACGAAATTCGTTACATGTTACACATAGCATTTTCCCATTTTGCTCAATAACATGGGTATATTAAATAAAGTCTTCTAACTTTATTTCCTGTTTAAGAATTATTTCTGTTTTTGCTGTTAAGAACTGTCATATTGAACTATGTTTTTCTCCTAGAATTTTTCTCAACAATGTGGCTTTGGATATACTTACTGGAAATTACTCGGTATATTTTATAATAATCTTGTTTTTGTTAAAGAAATTATTTCCACTATTCTTTTTCTTCAGTTGTATCCTAAGACTGTTTATATTACAGTTATAATACATGAGATTTGATGGTAATAACTTTTCACCCACACTTTGTTGCCTCCTAATAAGAGAATATAATCTTAGTTTTTAAGTTATAATCCAACAGAGAATAGGGTGTGGAAGTGGGGGGTAGAGTATTACTGACTTTGGTGAGGGGGGCAAGAAAGAGTTTTTGGAACATATAAATGGAGAACGTTCATCTCCACTGAATGTCAAGATGGGTAAAGAATGAGTCTCATGGCTATTCTCAGTATCTCTTCTGAAGTTTATAGATAAACATCGGTTACCTTTGAGTAGATTCTTGCTTGTGTTCATGTGACCTGATTCCATCCAAACTTCATTTCTGAAGCATGCTCTGTAGGATAAGTGTTGCACCCACATGAACTTAACGTGACAAAAATAAAACAAACGGAGAAAAATTATTCCACCCGTCCTCTTTCCTCATGCTACCCATTTCCTTGCACAGTTCTTTTATTATATCACAGGCCAAGTTTTAGGTATATTAAAACCTTGGTTTGTGAACATAATTTGTTCAGAAACATGCATGTAATCCAAAGCACTTGTATATCAAAGCGAATTTCAAGAACCATTGGCTCAGATGTGATCATGTGGCATTCAGCATAAGGGACTGCTCATAATGCATGACATGGCTTGCTTATCAAGTTAAGATTTATTAGAAATGTCTTGTGGAACATTCGCAGAACAAGTTACTCTCAATCCAAGGTTTTACAATATGATATACGGTGTAACACTTCAAATGTTACTGCAGCTTTTCATATGTGATACAAATGGGTAAGAAGAGGCCCCACTTACTAATTTCATGCATGCTTTGATTTATCCAAGGACATAGATACTTAACCAAGAGCAGATTGCATGAAGTCTATTCTAGCAAAGATTTCTCTGAGTCCTATGTCAGTGATGTGTACCCAATCTGCAAGTTAAACTGTCCTAGGTTAGAGTTACACAAGTTCAAGAAAAGCTCTGTTCTTACCGGGTGACAATCCTTTCACTGTTTAACCTGTCAGTGAGGACGAACTTTCAGGAGCATGCTGTGTGCTTCCTGATAATGAAACAAGTTTTCCTGTTTTGACCATTGCAATCAACAACTACACATCACTTAGGTAACACAGAGGCATCTAAGCCCAGATGTCCCTTAATATCTCTTACTTCAGGTGTCTGTTGGGGTTATTACTGAGGATGAGGAGATTATACCATGCTTGGCTAGTTAAAATGTAACACAGAGATTGTTGGTGGGCTGCAGTTAACCTTGGGAGGGGCGTGGGTCTCTTGGAATGCCTGAGGCTTGCATAACAGCCATGACTGCTGAGTTCTGGGCCAGCCCTCCCACATGTTTCTGCAGTCCTTGGGGAACTCTAGTATCTATACATTGTATGCAAAATTTAGCAAAAACAGTAAGTCATACATACCCTTCCTGTATATCTCTGATTTGATTAGTCTCTTGTGATTGTTCACCTTGAAGTCATGCACCCTTTGTTTCTGCATGCCTGAAATGGTATACTCCCTCTGTAGACAACAAGCCTACTGGGATTTGTGAAAATAAGAGTGGAGCGAACAGGCTCTTCATCTGTGAACATTGACCCCCATGCATTCTCTTCTCTTTCTTAACAAAGTGTGGAGTAATTGAAAGGACACAGGTCTGAACCAAACTGACTCCATGACAGGCTTCAAGTTTCCCCCCCTCTGACCTTGGAGGCCTAAGGGTCAGTTTCTCAGAATCATTAGACAATAAAAGGGCACAGATTGCTCAACCAGGGACCACCCTAGTAACACCCAATCAGAAGCGGCCAGCTAAAATGCTTAACATTCCTAAGGGCAGGCCTAGAGATAGAAGCTATAGATAATCACTTATTGCTTAAGGCTAGTTACACCCTACGTGAGGGTCCTGGGTCCTGGGTCCACTCTGTAATTGGTTAATACTCTAAATGTTGTGATTGGGTCCCGCCAAAAGTAACTAACACTTTGGACAATGTGTGGTTAAAGTTACTGCCAATGATGTTATGCGATAATGATTGAATCACTGTACCTGTGTCACAATTTCCTGTAACTCCCCCTTCCCATAAAGGCCTTACCCCACCTTTGTTTGGGGCTCTCAGCATGGATACACTGGGCTGGTGAAGTTTGTGAGCCTGAGCTCGAGCCCATAATGATAATAAAGCCCTTTGCTTTTGCATGAGTGACTAGGTCTCCCCGGCAGTCTCTGGTTTTGGGGACGATATTGAAATCTGGGCATAACATAATCTTTTGTCAGTTGGTGCAGGGTTTTCTGGCCATTCCCGTCAGTGTTGAACAGTATCAAAGGGCCATTTAATTTTTGTACTTTATGGACACTGTTGTGTAGATTTTTTTGTAGTTAAATAATCTTCTCTATAAATCCAAGCTTCTCCACTGACTTTCCTTGTATAAGTTTGGTGATTGTGTCTTTGAATTAGTAAATGTGTTCCATCCAGCGGCAAGATCCATAGGGACATTAGATGCACAGAGACGTCACTTTGTTTCTGAATTGAACCACCAAAATCTGTGCTATGGAATCATTGTCTTGAGGAGAACTCAAAGCAGAATCACCAAGCAGGGGTTAATGTCTTTCAAGTCACCTAGCCAAGCCAAGCTATCTAATTGTTATGCAAATGAAACACATTTAAAAGCAGTAAGTGAATCTGGGGATTGCCAAGGGAATTTAAAATTTCAGAAAGCACACCACTGCCTTTATAGTGGCCAGGAGTGGTCAAAACCAGACATCCAGCCCTCCCCAGTGATAAAGATTGAGCTTTTCAGTTCAGGTACAAATCAGCTCAATCCTACACAAGATTCACTAGATACAGTTTATACTTTTTAGGAAATCTTAGTGTTCTACTTTACATCATCAATTTGACAAGGTTATAATTATTGTTATAAATAATTATAAACAATACAACATACTTTTTTTTACACTGAGAAAACAAAATATAGTATTATTTTGTACCTAGAACTTACCTAAGGTCTAAAACAGCTCTTGTTTTCTTCTAAATATTATGAGTTACTAATGTAAAATTAATAATGGACATACACAATCTAATTATACCTGTGAGAATCAAAAAAGTACCACATACATAATGTTTTCCATTTTCTCCCTAATTTTTAAAATGAAAATATGCTAAACTAAATTTAAGCAAAGTCAAAAATGATTTAATAACTCTGCAATTCTTAGTTTTTCTTAGCATATTATTTTTGCTTTCCTTTCTGAGTAGTCAAAACATCCACCATCACTTTTTGTAGGTAAACTCAAAAATACATGAACTAAGGTAAATTAACCACATATGCAATGCCAAATACTCATTAAACTAAAGTATACATTAAACTCAGCTAGGGTGAGAATTGAAAGTAAAATTTTAGCTACTTCAGTGGAATAAAAGCTGAATTTCTGAAAATACCTGAATCTTGTTGTTACTGATGAACAGCTACAAAAAGTAATTGGACTCATTATTATTTACTTGAAAAGCTTTGGAGGTGGGTTCCTTTAAAAGTGAACTGATAACACTGAAAACTTTGCAGTCTATGCACTTGATTGAAGTTTATCAGAAAGAATGCAGTTGGCACATTTATTAAGTTACCTTGGGTCACCTTCCAGAGCTCTTACATTCTTTGTTTTGTTTTTTTGTGATAGATGACTTCCATAAAAAAAAAAAACCTTACTATTTGAATTGAAATGTTTGAAAAATTGCATATGTCTGGTTAAAGTGATAAGATAATGAAAAAAGTGAATTTTAAATTAAAGTTCTTTACAAAACTAATGTAAAGTCCATCAATTTGAGCTATTAGATGCCAACATGCAGCATATTTTATACCTTCTATTAAATGAATAAACATTTTTGTAAATTCAAAAATATAATTCTCTTTACTTTCAATGACATTTCATTGTTCAGTCTCCAAGGAAGTCCTTGAAATGCATAATTATTTTTTTAAATGATGTTCATTCCCAACCACTCTATTTCCTTTTCATGGAAAGTGAAAGGCCCAAATCTCAGAAGAGTTTTGGAACATTGAAAATGGTTTTCATCCATTGATAGTTCTATTGTTGCTATGTCAATGGAAATCTATTTCAGGTTTAGACCACAAGCCACATGAATGAGTTAGATGCTATTGAGGATTGTGGCCTGCTGTGATTGTATTTTAACCTAAAGAGAAAAAAAAAATCTCCTCTATTTCTACAGGAGACTGATGTTGGAAAGCAGGAGCAGGAGTTTAGATTCATTATATTGCCAGTTTGTTTGCTGATATCCAACACATCTGTTAATCTGTTCTTAAAACATTTTCATGTGGTACAGTTGTAGTGGTTCAGATATTAATTGATTTAATGAATACTGATGTGTGAAAATTATATTACTTTCAGTAGATTTTCATGTGCTTTATTTGATATTGAATTTTATTATCTCCCCAAAAGAAGACAGAAATAAAGATTATTTTTGAAAAGTAAAATAAACTGAGAAACAACAAGTGTCACTCTTTTTCCCCAAGCATCCTCACAAACACCTATCATTAATTACTTAACCCCTAGAAAGGTACCCTAGAACCTTAAAGGCGGTATTCAAATGCAGTGACTAAAATAGATTTGGAGTCAGTAGGTGCTAATAATAACATTTGCACTGAGCTCAAAACATTACCCAGTCTTCACAACAATCCCACTTAAAAAACAAAAAACAAAAAACAATGCAGAACAGTTGCTTTTATATCCCCATTTTAAATTTCAATAAACTGACATCTGGAGAAGTTTAGAAATTTTGCACCACATTGCATTGCCAATGAACGATGTTTCCATTAGTATTCAGACACTTATTTCAGGGATTTTGTCTCATAGCTTCTAAATTAAAAATTAGAAGAGAGAAGAGCGAGGGTTATTAATAAGACTTTTGTTACATATACTTTCAATACAATTGTTTAGTTTTAAAATGAAATTTTAATGCCTAAAAATTAGTTTTCTTCTTCTTTCTCAAGATTGCGTTGGCTATCAAGAGTCTTTTGTGGTTCCATACAAAAGTGGGTATTATTCTTATTCTATGAAAAATGCTGTTGGTGTTTTGTTATGAAGATTTCATTGAATCTCTTCTAGATTGCTTTAGGTAATATGGGCATTTTAACAATGTTAATTTTTCCAATCCATGAGCATAGTGTATCTTTCCATTTGTTTGTGTCATTTTCAACCACTTTCATCAGTGTTTTATAGTTTTCAGAGTATAACTCTTTCACCTTTTTGGTTATATTTCTAGGTATTTTATTCTTCTTGGTGCAATTGTAAATGGAATTGTTTTCTTAATTTCTCTTTCTGTGACTTTATTATTAATGTACAAAAATACTATTATATCAACATTTTATGTCAACTATACTCAAATGAAATTGAAAACAAGAAAAAGAGTGGAAACACAAAGGAGAGTTTAGATCCTGTTGTAGCCTAATTGGAAGATGACGGTTTTTTAGACAATGAATATAGTAATACATTACCCAGGATATATTTTGGAAGTAAAGCTAAAGGATATTTCTTGATGATTGAGATGTGGGATAGAATAAAAAGAAAGGATTTAAAGATGATTGTAAGTTTTAAGGTTGAGCAACTTTAACCATTTCTTGCCATGGGGAAGCTGGCAGAGCAGCAGGTGGAAGTGGAGTTTAAAATAAAGAGAAGCTCCTGGGTGTCTCAGTCGGTCAAGCATCTGACTCTTGATTTTGGCCCAGGTCATAATCTCAGGGTTCATGGGTCTGAGCCCCATATCAGGCTACCCACTGACAATGCTGACAGTGAGGACCCAGCTTGGGATTTTCTCTCTCCCTCCTTATCTCTCTCACTCTCTCTCTCAAAAAAGAATTAAAAAAAAAAAAAGTAAAGACATTGATTTTGGAAATGTTGAGTGTTCAATAGATATTCAAATAGAGATGTTAACTAATCAGGTGGATATATACTTCTATAGTTAGAGAAGTATGGATGGACTCTGATTCATGATTATAGATTGCATTGAAGCCATAAGTATAGATAAAAGCAGAGTAATTATTATTAAGAAGAGAGGAGGTTATAATACCTAGCTCTGGGACATTAGAAGACTTTGTTATTCAAAGGAAGAAGTAAATCCAGTAGAGGGCAATGAAGAGCAGAAGACCAGTGAGGTAGCAGGAAAACCAGTGTGCTAACTCTGAAGCCAAGTGAAGAAAGGTTTCAAGAAACAGCAGGTAGTATGCTATGTCAAATGATGCCCCTAACTCCAAGGAGGTTATGACTTAGTGACCACTGGACTTAGTGCTTAGTTTTATTTCCAGTGTTGCCAAAGGATTTTTATAAAATGTAAACAAAAACATCAAAAAGAGATATTTAATTTACTCTTTTCAAGGTGGGGATAAAATCTTCTAAGACATGTGTCAGACCTGTATGTAAGCTTTGATGTGTGAGAGAATATTTGAAATGGGTCTTGGGAGATATATTAGATTTTAGCAGATCAAATTAACTTGGGGTTATAAACAAAAGGACAGAGAATGAACAGTTGGTGTGCATAGAGTATAGGAGATGGTGGTTACGACCAATTGTCTACAAAGACAGCCACCAGTAATTTCTTCCTTCTTTATATGCATATGCTGCACCTCCTACTGAGAGATGAATCTATTACCCCTCTCCCCTGATTGGCTTTGCTAGCCTTGTGACTTGCTTTAAGTAATAGAGTATCTTAGGGGCACCGGGGTGGCTCAGTCAGTTAATCATTCAACTCTTGATCAGGTCATGATCTCACAGTTCATGAGTTTGAGGCTCTGCATGGACTGTGTGGAGCCCACTTAAGATTTTCTCTCCCTCTCTCTCTCTCCTCCTCCTCCACACACACTCTCTAAATAATTAAATACACTTAAAAAAATAATAGAATGTCTTAGAACCCTTTGAATCTGAGTCATCATGTAAAAAACTTTGATTCCCCAACCTACTATAGTGAGAAGACATGGACATGCCTTGGAAGATGTGAGGTTACAAAGAGGAATAGCCAGCCTCCATATTTTTAGTCACGCCTTAGCAATAACAACAATTGTGAGTAAAGGCACATTGACCCTACAGTCCCAGCTAAACTGTGTTAGCTATCACCAGAGGAAGTGACAAACCAACTCTGAGGAGACCTGCGTGGTTCTTGACCCACAGAATTATAAGCAGTAAAAGGGTTGGTTTAAGCGACTAACTTTTAAGTAATTTGTTATATAGAAGGAGGTAATTGATCCAGCATTTGATTCTAAAGTATAGTAAAATAGTAATTGAATTATATTATGTGACTACATGAATGAAGTCTAAACTCAAGGTTTATTTTTTATCAGGATGAGCTTGGAGATGTTTTGAATGAATAATGAGAGAACTATTCAAGGGAATCTGCCAGTACTACATGTCTCTGTTTATAAGTATTGAGTTAAAAAACATCATGAAAGTTTTAGAAGACAGAAAGGAAGAGAAATCTCAATAAAAGTCAAACACAGTCAATTACTTTAAATTTGTATTAAGTATAATCTGACCAAACTAATACAATGACATTAAAAAATAGTGCACAAAAATTTGCATAACTGAGAGTGGAGGATAATCTCTACATAGCTCATGAAAATGAAACAAATTGAATTTTTTTAGTATCTGTGAAGTGTTTTAGACTTCCTAAATAAAAGAAATTCATCTTATTTTGATCAAATATAAACTTATGTTTTTTGTTAATATAAACAGAAAAGCTATTGAAAATGACCACCTACGTACATAACACAAAAATGAGACTTTGATGAAAATTTCAATATATACAAAGTAGAACATCTTTTTTTTAATTTTGTGCAGGTTTTATTGAATTAGGTATGTTGAATATCATCTACATGTAAACCTCACAGAGGACTTCTCTTATTTTCACTTCTCTTCATACAAAATGGATCTTCTCCAAAACTGAAACCATATTGTTTTCCTATACAGCATGTTGGACTGATATCCATTCTTTGCTTCCTCAAAGTATATTATTTCCTACATGTGTACTACTCTAAAACCAGCAATTTTTATATGTCATTAGGTCATGCATCTTACAAACAGCAAGATTAAACATAATCATAACTTAGTCTTTTGTTATTTTTGTATGGAATCCCCATGTGGTATCTCAAAAAGGCTTTTTAAAAAATAATGTGGAAACTTACATTAAAGTGATCATCTAACCAGAGGGAAGAAATCAATGAGGAATGATGAAAACATCATGTTTCATTTTTCCTCCAGATTCAATGTTTCCAACATGTTCTGACAATTGAATTTTTATTTTGAACAAATAACTCTAGGTCTTCATATAGAAAACAACTCCACTGAATAAGAATGAAAGTTAACTTCAGTGGAATTTATAAAAATCCATTTGATTCTTCTAGCAAAGAGGGAACAACTGACTCACTTTGGCAAGGTGCATTAAACTAGGCCACTGTTTGATAAATAGCCATTTTCACTAAGGAAATGACAACAAAATAATGTCAGGATCTATGGAAACATGGCATCTGCAAGAACAAAATTAGGAGGATAATTTTTCTTTGCTTATCTGTAAATAGTCTGAGAGTTGAGTAAATATGAGGCTTTGGGGGGTAAGGCAAAGACTGAGGTGCTCTGTCCCCTGAATCACATCTTTCATTTCCCAGAACAAGGATAGTTCACATAGAATACATTGTATAATTGATGGATATAGTTTACCTCACCACTTTCCCTGTTGGCTAGTAAGTGCTTCTTTCCCAGATGGCTGTACTTTTCTAAAATCAAAGCCAAAGGCAAATAGCCTCCAATAATCCCCAGATCTTTTCCATAATGAACAACTTTGTTCCTATTAGAAAAAGGGCTAATGGATGGAAACTCAGATTTTAAGTATCAACTGCTACTGTATGTGCAAATAAATGGCCCATGAAAATGTGGGTTTACATTGTCAACATATGGCATCAGATGCTTATAAGAACATGTGGAATGGGTTGCTGACAATATTGCTTATAACTCACATCCTTAGCAGTCTTTTGACCCCTGAGCAAAATGTGTTCTTTTTTCTTAGGTTCTAAAATGATCCAACCTATTCATTGTGCATTTTAGATGGCAAAGTGATTATATAGAAATTACCAGCTCACAAAATGGAGCTCATTCAGTGATTTGTAACCATACCAATTGGGTATCACCCTTTTCTGCACAGCTTGCTCACCATTTAGGTTGAGGGATAAAGAATGTAATGATGCAGCATGTCCTATGTCCTAGGGACTATGATAAGCACTTAATCTCATATTCCTTAATTCCAATGAGGAATTTTCAGGGAAGGAGTAATCTCTCTGTTCGCTTTCAGATGTGAAAACTGATGACAAAGAATGACAGGTGATTTGATTTAAAAATCCATGTTATCTCCAGTACCATGCTGCCTGTTTACTTTTGCAATATCTTTATCAGCCCTCAACATTGTTCTGCTTTCACACAAAGGTCACAATAACCTTGAAGCTTAGAACATCTCATTCAATGTTTTTGTCATTTTGGTAGCCCTGGCCTTTATACTAAGCTTTATCTATTTATTCCCCTACTGGTCTCTATGTCCTGAAAGCACATTGTGATGTTTAATTTCAGCCCCTTTCTAGTATTATCTATTGGCTATTTTCCAGTCACTCTTCTCTTAGACTCACTTCTGTGTCTCCTTTCTCTGTCATATACAGGTCTATTCTTATAATTCAGTCTTCAAACTGATTAGCATATTACCCAACAGTTACTGATATTCTACATGTTATTTCCTTGAGATTTTAATTTGATTCCTACTGTCCTGGAAATTATTATCCTGAGATAGTCAAATGACAGTGATGAGTCATTTGAAGAGTATGTTCTATATGAACTACTAATATTATTTATTAACTTTTCATGGTTCCAAAATTCTTAAGTTGTACCACCCAATGCAATAATAGCCCTCTCACACAGGGCTATTGAGCCCTTTAAATGAGTTTAATCAAATTGAGGTGTACTATAAGTGTTATATACAGATTGGAATTCAAAATCTACTACAGGTAAAAGAAGAAAGTAAAAATATCTCATATGTTTACATTGATTACATCTTGAAATGACAATATTTTACATATTGAGCTAAATGAAATGTATCATTAATATGATCTATAGATTTTACCTTTTTAATGTGGTTATTAGAAAATATAATATATCTAGCTTTTATTTGTGGCCCACATTACGTGTCTATAGAGTTTCAAATTAATGTTTACCTACAATCAAAAAGGCATGTGAGGTGTGACTGGTAGTAGATGCAAGGGGAAATGTATGAATGGAGCTTAGGATGAAGATATGAAAAGAAGCATTTGACATTCTTTACTGTTAGAAATTCCTGCTAAATACTAGAAGAGTTAGCAAATAACATTTCATGTGGTATTTTATAAACATGTTAAACTGTTGATACCTGTAAACCTTTATGCAAGTTCTAGGCCATAATTCTGGAGGCCAGCAAGGGGCAATTCCTTATCAAGCTAGCACCTAGTGTATATAGATGTCTCAGTTAGTATATAGTTAGTTGAACTGAACTGAATCTAATTGAGTTAGAAAAAAATGTAATGTGTAAATCCACTTAACATGAGATTTGAGTAGTGAGAGGTCAAAAGTAGATGGATAAAACAAAACTCATATTCTACCTCATATCTTCTCCCTCTGAGGAATGGTACCACTGTCCTCGCACGGGTTCAGGCCCAAAATGGAATGACTTTTGATTCCTCAATTTCCCTCAGCACCTATACCTAACCTATTATTGAGTACAAACATCCTCTTCTTTCCATCTCTTCTACTAACATTATAGGACAAGCACCATTATAGTACAACTAAAATTCTCTCCTGTGTGAACCACTGCACCTGTGTTTCTATTTTTGTCCTCTTAAATTTATTTCCCACAGAACAGCCTAAGTGATCTTTGAAAAATGACTATCATACCTTTTTATGTATTTACTAAAATCCTGCATGTCTTAATTGTGAATTTGTATTAAAATCTAAGCTCTGCTAGCTCTCAAAGCATTACAAATCCTAACACCTATCTAATAGTCCATCCTCAGGTCTTATGACTGTCCATCTTGCTCACTTTGGTCCAATCACACCAGCCTTTAAATTTCTTCAACATTCTATGTATATTTCTCATTAGGGACTTTGCTTTTGGTACACTCTGCTCCACAGATCTTTCTGTGGTGGCTGTCTCAGTTCAAACATTTTTTCTTCAGAGATGAATTCCTACAGAGAGGATTTCCTACAAAGCAATATGCCCTCTCAAACACTTCATTACCATCTTTTATTTTCTTCTTAAAACTTATTCCTACCTGAAATTATCTTCATCAGTTGTTTATTTTAGTATGTGTTTCTCTTCCAGTAAATTGCAATCTTCATTAGAGCATGGATCTTGTCTGTCCTGTTTCCCTTGCATTATGAGCAACCTTAATGGTTCCAGCTATATAAATGGTGCTAAAAAGCAAGTCAAATTATGCAAAAAGGCAAAAGAAAATGATCATTAAGATATAAGAGAGAAATTGAGAAATGAAATTGGAACAGTGAAAGAAATCTCCCACTATTTATCATTTTAATGAGCTATTGTATGCTTTTGGATCTATTTTCTTAATTTTATATGATTATATTCTCAGAATTGATATTTTCAGATGCTAATAGTGAATACCATTAAGAGGTAATGATTAATTGTATATAACATCACCTTATAAACTTATTTATGATAAAGTCTGACCCTCAAAACTAGGGCCCATTCTGTCAAAATAATAGACCATTTAGGACATCCACTATAAGCTTACTACTGCCAAGGATCTCTTGAACTAACTTCATGGGAGATCAAAATGATATATCTTAGTAATTCAGAGTAGAAATTCATTCATGTGTTAAAATTTTAAAGATATCTCAACTGACTACCCTATCTAAATATTTGACCCTACATTAATTGACAGAGGTCTACCATTAGATATTAGCCCCTTACATTAATTTATTTTTGTCCTTAGCAGTGATATTTGAAAACTATAAATATTTTCTGATATAGAAACACATTAAATTAGTACTAATATTGACATTGTAAGATATGATGAAGAGCACCAGGCTAACTAGCTGAGAGAAGAGATCCAAAAGAATGAAAATTTGCAAGAAAACTGAAAGTCATCTAAGGGTCTTCCTGTTTAGTTTGCTGGTATGAGTGGTTCTGGAAATACAGTGGTAGCATAAAGGTGGCTGAAACGTGAGCACAGATCTCCTCAAAGATGAACAGTGATGAGCAGAAAGGGGATGAAAATAAAAGTACCCAAAATATATGCTTGAAATAATTCTAATAGGAATCAAATGGGACAACTTCAGTGGCAAAAGAGAGAGAGCATGTAAATATCTTCTGATGTAAGAGGTGGACACCTTAAAGATATTTGTAGAAATTCATAGTTTATAAAACATTCAAATATGAATTATATATTTTTTTCTTTGGAGACTCACAATATTCTGTCAAATAGGTAGGGAATTAATATCATATTCTTGTTATACAGTCTTAAAAAATTAAATTCCTAGATATTAAACAATTGATCCAGTTTACCTAGTTAGTGGCTCTAAACCCTTTGTTCTAAACCACTCCATTTATTTATTGATTTTAAAGGACTGTATCTGATATAACTGGAGAAGGAAAGGGAGGACACTCTGGTTCAATTGAAGGGAATAAGAGTAATTCTGAATGGTGACTCTTGTGTCCCATATTGTTTTTTACTATTTCTACTTACTAGCTCCAAGGAATAATTACAAAATAGGTACACTATTAAAATACAGATGATAAATCAGTATATTTAAATTTAAAAACATAAAAGCCTGTGAAAGGAATCATTCTATGAAGGTAATTCATTTATTAACCCCTAATCCCACAAACACAGAGAAACAAATTTCATCTGAGAGGCTTCCATTTTCTTATAAAAGAAAAATGGCATCTTATACTTTGGAACTTGACATCTTACAAAGGTATAGTAATAAGACTAATCATTGTTTTAAAATTATAATATTAAATTATTTCTAAGTGATCTACCTCAGTTTATTATTTAAGTTACATTTCAATTATATAAATGTATCATTACTCTGCTATGTTTGATTATAATAAAATTCTCTTATTAAAGGTACATTAATTTTGTATGAGGAAAAATACAAAGGGTATGGAAAGAGGAGATATATCTGTTTAAAATAGTATATTGGGATAATTTAAGACACTTTCATAATAAAAAAGATTCAATGAGAAGATGTATTATACTTCAAACTTGGTCACTTATTTTCTTAGATTCTTTAGGGAAAAGGGAAAACTGTAAAGAGTTATACACTAACTGTAAAATTATGATATAACAAATAAACAGCCATAATTAAATTAAAAGAAGGTAAGACATTGCTAGGGGTGATCAGTTTATAAACCATAAGAGTGTCATAAATAGTGAAAGGGCTATCATGGTATTGAAAACCTCCTTGGATAGTGATTCTGTAAGGTGTATTTATGTGACAATGAATTTAAAGTCTATGGGATACATTCAACAACTGTGTATTAACGAGACTGTCCTATACCTATTCCAGGATAGATTTAGTTACTGCACCGTTTATGGCTTGCTATAAGGCATACTATGTGTTTATACTATTAGGAAAGGTCTGGATGTATCATTACAAAATATTTTAACAACTAAGATACTACCTAAACAGTGCATGGTGAATTAAATTAAAAACCACAGGTTGTTAGTTTTTTTCCAGCGTTAGGTCAAAAAGTTTATGATAGAGTTGCCTAATATCTTGTATGGGAAAATCATACTAGTATGTCAACTGTACTTGCATTAAACAAACAAATAAATGATGTGCTACAGGACCTAGAAACTTCTAAGAAAACACCTTCATGTTTAGCTGCAGTAAATATCTCAGTAAGAAATAATAAGAATTACACTGTATTCCTTTATTTTAAAACTTTGAGATTACACACATAGATTATGTGTTAGCTATATAGTATGTTTGCTATTACGTGAAAGAAATGTAAATTTACTTTTGGATAATTAAGAGGTTTCTCTAATCAACATAAAAATTTATAATAATAAAAGAAAATAGAGGTATTATTATGTTTAGAAATAAAACTGAATTGCAAACATTTGTGCATGCCTTTTTTTTGCTAGAGACTTTAGCTATAAAATAATAATTCATACTAAGAACATATATATTTTTATATATTAGCTGTTATATATAATTAAGTATATATAATTATTATATAATGTATTTTTCTATTATATATAATACATCTCCCTTGACATATCCTCAATACATCCCCAATTATTATTATTGTTGTTGTCATTAAATGACAAATGTATGGCTTTTATTGTTTTTAATTTTTTAAAACATTTTTATTTATTTTTGAGAGAAAGAGCATGAGCAGGGTAGGAGCAGAGAGAGAGAGAGAGAGGCACGGGATCTGAAGTAGGTTCCAGGCTCTGAGCTGTCAGCACAGAGCTCAATGCGGGGCTCAAACTCATGAACCACGAGATCATGACTGAGCTGAAGTCCAATGCTGAACCGACTGAATCATCCAGGCACCCCTATGGATTTTATTTTTAGAATACATTAGTATTTAATCACGTCTGAATATGTGGAGTTTTTCCTTATTGAAACTGCACTTCCAATATGATGTCACTGTAGGCTAGGATTTTGTAGAATAACTGAGCTAGACTTTGGTCAAGTTTATCAAAAGAAACATTTAATAAATAACTCAATATATATATATATATACACATACACATATATATACATACATATATATACACATATGTACATACATATGTGTATATATATGTATATAATAAAAGCCCATATTGACCTGGTAAAACTGAAGGACTATTTGTCATTTTTTGAATTCTTATTTGATTAAATGTTGATACTGCTAACGCTGACTCCATCTGATTTTCACTCTTTTTCTTTAATCTCATTGTGTTCCAAGATACAACTCTTGATCTGTGGAATTTAATAACCCGTACTGTGAAAACTATTAATTTAATAGAAAAAGCCACTTCAAAAGATTTTTTTTCCAGAATGAAATCTGCCCGTATCTGCTAACTAGTCATATAACAGAATCCTACCACACCCTTTCATCATGATTGGAATCCTAATTAAATCAAACAACTCCTCGGCAGACCTGGAGTTGTACTTCCTCTTTCCATGATGCTGGAGTAGTCTGATGCCAATTGTTTTGTTAGATTGCGGGTGAGTAGTATAAAGACCCTTCAAGTTAACATTAGCTGTGTGCTTCATTTCAATATATACTCGAAAATCCTGCACTGGGGTATTTCTACTATTAGCCTCACATTGATAAAATTTTTTTTTATATAAATTGAATAGCAGGTTAATATGAGGGGGAAGAATAGAAAATTCTCCTGTTAGAAAAAGTGTTAGAAAAAAAGTCTTGATATTCATCAATAGAGATGTAGTTAAACAGTTAAGAAGATGTGTTGTATGAAATGAAATTCAAAGGCCAAATGTAAAGAAAGGATTCATTTGAACTAATGTGGCAATAACCTAAGGAACTGTTAAATTTAAAAAATATATTATAATGCACTAAATACAATATCAGTTTATACAAAATTTACACAACATAATACTTTATAAATATGTATATGTATATGCATATGTATACAAATGTATAGGGAAAGAATGGGACCATATAGACCATAAAGTTAATAATTGAATTCTCAGAAGATATAGAGTGAGCCATGAATTTGGGGAGAGATGTTGCATTACTTAGAATAGAGGATGTTTTTGTAGTAGAAAATATGTATAGGAAAATAGTTGTGCAAATAAAAAGACAATGGGGCACCTGGGTGGCTCAGTTGGTTAAGCGTTTGACTTTAGCTAAGGTCATGATCTCATGGTTTGTGGGTTTGAGCATCAGACTCTGTGCTGATAACTCAGAGCCTGGAGCCTGCTTTGGATTCTGTGTCTCTGGCTCTCTCTGCCATTCCCTGCTCATGCTCTGTCTCTCTCACTGTCTCTCAAAAAAATAAATAAACTTTAAAAAATAATTAAAATTTTTTAAAAGACAATAGTGTGAGATTATGTAAATTCTTAACAACCATCATCTCCAGATCCTGAGATTATGGGTAATTTATCATTTCTCTTTGTATACTCTGTGCATTCTCTTTGTACACCTAATATCCTTGGGTAAGGGAGTCCTACAACTAACAATTCTCTGGTACCAGCTGGATATCTTACAATTTAACTCAATTCTGCTATTATTAACCTGGAGATAGCATCATATCCCACAGGTTAAAGGCTTAGTCCTATAAGACCACCTCCTCTCCCTTCAGATGCCAATTGCAAGTCCTGGTCATCCCTGTGCTTCTGACTGACTGGCTATAGATGGGAGGCCCCACTGGTCTCCTTCTTGGATTCAATTAATTACCCAGAGCAGCTCACAAAAGTCACAGAAACATTTTACTTACTAGGTTACTGATTAACTATAAAAGGGTAAAACTAAGGAACAGCTAGATAGAAAGAAACACAGAGTAAGGTATGTGGTTGAGAATCTCAGAGCTTCCTAGCTTACTCCTTGCGCACCACCCTTCCTACATCCCTGCATGTTCACTGGTCCAGAAGCTCTCTGAACTCTCTCTGCGAGTTTTTATGGAGGCTTTATTTAGCCACGATTGATTAAATCATTGGCCTTTGGTCCCTGAACTCAATCTCCACACCCTCCCACCTCCCAGGAGGTCATGGGAGAGGTCTGAAAGTTCTTGCCCTCTAAACACAGAGTTGGTTCCTCTGATGACTAGTCCCCCTCCTTAGGTGACTTAGGGGCTTTCCAAGTCACCTAATTAACATAACAAAAGACAGCTTCGTTGCTCTCAATACAGGAAATTTCAAGGCATTTTGGAGCTCTGTACCTGAATCAGGAGGAAGACCAATTAGAAATCACAATCTCACATACACTTTTGGGATTTACCTGGAAATTCTATTTGTATGGTCCTGCATTATGCTTATAAAGGGAAAATAACAAAGTTACTTTGATTTTAAATATGCTCACATATACATATATTTCTATTCTTTATATTTTATAATGCACTGTTCACATTTTGAGTCACAAATATTTAATCACTGTATTTGACAGGTTTAATTACTCTTTCTATTGATTGATTGTTATGTTTTCGTTGTTCAGAAAGTAAAATTCTTTCGAGGCTTGAATAGATCATTTGCCTTTCTGATATCAACCAGTGTTCTTAAAAATGTATTTTTTAATTACTCTTAAATATACTTAATAGTCTTGGTTTCAGCTCTGATCTATTAAGAGCTTGGAAGCACTCATTTCTGTCAGTAATGTTTTTCTTTCTTACAATAAGAAAAACCTGAACAAACATAAGTAATGACTTTCCTTGGACCCATCAAAAAATTAAGAACATAGAGCAAAATGTCACTTTGAAATCTGGAGAGACAGAGTTACAGATGAGATCCGTTTACCTGGAGCACAAGCTGCTGGTAAGAACACTCACAGGATAGTCACAAATAGCTGGATGCTAACTGTGGGCGCTCTTGACAGTGACAATCTCCTGGAGGAATGCAGCCTTGGGAGTCCCCATCACATTTTATGGGTTCACCCACAGGAAATCCAACAGATTTTCATAGTGAAAACCCCAAAATAATCCTATTTCTGGCAGGGGAAGAGAAAAAGTAACCATTTTTAAGTTCACGATCTAGTGTGTTTAAAAACTACACTTCAGATATAAAGACACGGATAGGTTAAATGCAAAGGAACAGAGAAAGATACAGCATGCTAATAGTAAAAGGAAGGCACTAAATCGTAAAGCAAAAAAAAAAAAAAAAAACAATTGCAGGAATAAATTAGACAAATGTCAAACAGGATAAAATAACCGTATCCCAAGTTTTTCTCCAATCAGAACTTCCTTATAAGGCCTTAATGTATTTTTTTTTAAAGAGAGACAGAGAGAGCACAAGAAGGAGAAAGTGGCAAGGAAGAGAGAGAGAGAGAGAGACAGATCTTAAGCACACTCCATACTCAACCCAGAGCCCAACATGGGGTTTGACCCCACCACCCTGGGATCCTGACCTGAGCCAAAATCAAGAGTCAGACTCTCAACTGACTGAGGCACCCAGGCTCTCCCTTAACAAATTGTCCTATTTGAATCTTCAGAATATTAAATAATGTATTTAAATGACCATGTGATCATTTCCTATACTTGCTTATCCCATAACTACTTGGCCTTAATGGATTATTAATTCCTTATAAATTTTCAGAAAAGGGAAATATTTGAAAATCATGGTATAAATATTCAAATATATCAAATCTCAGATGAATTAATACTTTTCTACTCACTACATATTTAAAATGTATCCAAATAATGTGAAGGCAACATGTGTCATAATGTAATAATAATAATATAAAGCATAACTAATAAAATAATCTATATTACCCATGTATCTAACAATTGGTAAGTCATTCCATTTAATCCTGTCTTCAGGTACATGGGATTTTGATTATGACCCTAAAGTCACAAAAATTAATTTTCTGTCTCATAACTTGTAATTCATTTGTAAAATGCTAATATAGTCTACTGGGCTTTGCCACTGTTGCTAAGTTTATTCAAAACAGTTACCAAATTATAATTAAATGAACAGGGATCTGCTTGGCCTGTGTAAATATTGTAATTGGTTCATAAATATATAATGTTATTAATTAATGTACAGTCTCTAGCAATTTTGAAATAAGTATTACTGTCTCCAATGACATTCTTATACATAAAATATTTTATCTCCCAAGAATACATTTTGAAAAAAAAAATTCCAAGTTTAAGTAGAACTTTCCTCACATGTAAATATTAGGAAAATACTAGAAATTACGTGTTATAATGTGGATAAAAATTGCCAATGATTTTGATGAATCACTCTTAATGGGATTGTCTCATATAACCACCATGTTTTATGATAAGCTACTGTTGGAACTTCTGTTTCTGTGTAGTGGCCACAGTGCTTTCCCATTAGAAGTACCCATGGGACATGACAAGTTGTACTCAACTATCAACTTCATGTCTTTACATCAATTTAAATAATTTCATTTCACAAAGTTTATTGGTCCTTATTTGGAAACACATAATACACATATTTAATCTTGGAGGTAAAAGACTGCATAAAATAAGAACTCACAAGGGGCACCTGGGTGGCTCAGTTAGTTGGTTAAGTGCTCAACTCTTGATTTCATCTCAGGTCATGATCTCGGGGTTCAGGAGATGGAGCCCTGCATCTGACTCTTTGCTGACAGTCCAGAGCCTGCTTAGAATTCTCTCTTTTGCACGCTTTCTCTCTCTGTCTCTCTTTTTCTGTCCCACTCCTGCTCATGTCCTCTCTCTCTCTCTGTCTCTCTCTGTCTCAAAATAAATAAATAAACTTAAAGAAAAAGTTAACCTTGAAGCACTTGGGTGGCTCAGTGGGCTAAGTGTCCAATTTCAGGTCAGGTCATGATCCCCAGATTCATGGGTTTGAGTCCCGTGTCAGGCTCTGAGCTGAGAGCTCAGAGCCTGGAGCCTGCGTGGGTTTCTTTGACTCCCCCTCTCTATCCCCTCCCCTGCTTGCACTCTCTCAAAAATAAATAAGTAAACATTTTTTAAGTTACTTTTAAAAAAGAAAAGAAAATCACACACACACACACACACACACACACACACACACACAAGAATGTTTTATTTACTGACATCTATGGTCTATTCCCTCTGTTTAGCTTTTAAAATGAAAGTGTCAGATGACTGCATATTTTCTTCCTTAATGGAACTGCTGAAGATTTCATCATAAAAGTTAACCCCTTTTAAACATTGTTAAAGCTATTTAACTTTCAGCAGGCCTGCTCATTCATGAGTTTTTCTGCTTTTACCAAATATCCCAATTAAACAGATGAGATAACAGGCACTTTGTTGGGGACTGAAGTTTAATTTTCCTTTAGGAATATAGCTTGTCAATTCAGAATAAGCAATCTATCTAGGAATTTCTGGCATTTAATAGTGTACCTATAAATTATTCATTCATTTGCAGATTTCATTTATGTCAAATTTTGTTAGAACAGTTAATTTTACATGAAAGTTATTCTCAGAGGAAGTTTTTAACAAATGGACATTAGCATTTTTTTTTTTTTTTGGTGTTTGAAATGAGAGTAGAGAGTTTTTATTTATTTATTTTTTTGACTGTCCTAAATAGTTTATTAGTAAGAATTTTACAAACATTACTTGTATTAACGGTAACAGTGGAGCTGGACAGCATTGCGTCTTCTCCAAGCCGCACAGCGAGAACCACCAACAGTGTGGTGGAACTTGTGACCTTTTCCAAGGCCACGGCTATTGCGGCCTGCAGATGTCAGCCCTCGCATCTTCCTGTGCTTGTGGACCAGTCTGGTGATCCACTGGGTGTCAGGATTTCTTCTGATAGCTTTATGGAATGGATCAATAAGGATAACCTCTAAGAATTAGTATGTGGAATCATCGCCAACCCACTCTCAGAGCCCCACAGTGGCGTCCAGCTCGCTCCTCTGCAATGGCCTGAAGGCTTCGGGCAAACTTTAGCTGTGTCAGCATTTTTCATGTAACAAGATTTCTGTCTTATTACATTTTCATAATTTAATCATTACACAGCATAGTATATATCTAAAAATGTCATTTCTTGGGTTATACATTAAAACTGTGTACTTAATAGTGACTAATAAGAGAATAAGAACAGAATATTAGCAAGCATATAGAATCTGTTATATTAGAGAATTAGCAGGAGGGAAATATATCCTTAATTAAGCTACTGCTTATAATCAAAATGTTAACTCAGTCATAGGAAGAATTCTATCTTCTGAACATACAGGTGAATACCATACATTGTTAAAAATAGTTTAAGTTGTCTATAATAATGTTTTATAAGCAATTATTCTGGACTAGCATAACAGTTTACCATGTAAGATTATTTTGCTATTAAACTTTGATCTATGGCCACTGGAAATATAAATGTTACTCTTATTTCAAGAATCTTTTACATTTTGTGCTTAATAAAGTCAGTATATCTAAAGGGTTTTTTTTATTTTTAAAAAAAAAAACAAAACCAAAATAAAAACAAAATAATAAGGTTGGTGGCAGAATTAATACTCAGAATTTTTAGCATATGGCATTCCAAGTCTGTCTTCCACCTCTTCCATCACTAACTCCAAACATTAGCCTCTTCTCAATGCTTATTTGAGATTAGATGGGAATTCAGTCCTGACACAGGAGGCCTTGACGTTTATTACAGCTTGACCACGCTTCAGACAGGCTGTTCCATGCCTCTCGGCTCCTAACCATTTTACCCAGGGTCTTATAGAATCCAGAAGGCTTAACTTCCCTCCCTTCCTCTTTCTTAGAGGATTTACTTTAGAAAACTAGTAAATTCTTTCTCTGCCATTTTATTATGTAAATCTTTTCAAAAGCTTCTTGGTGAGGCACCTGGTGGTCTCAGCTCTTGGTTTTGGCTCAGGTCATGATCTCACAGTTGGTGGGATAGCTCCTTACATTAGGCTCTGTGCTGACTGTGAAGCCTGCTTGGGATTCTCTCTCTCCCTCTCTCTCTTTGCCAGCCCTCCACTCACATGCACGAGCACATGTGTGCATGCTTGCATGTGTTCTCTCTCTCAAAGAAAAACAAAAAACAAAAACAGAAAAACATTAAAATCTTCTTTCTGAAGAACCTAGGAGTGATCTCTTTGAAATGTAATCATCAAGGAAAATAATATCCATAACTCCAGTCTCTGTGGGAAGATAAAACCCTAACTTAGGTGGGCACCTAGCTCCAAGTTCTAAAACTACCTTTTGTCATGAAGATATAAGAAAGTTTACTTTTCTTTGAGTAAAGAACACGAGGCCTACTATCACCCACCTCAACTCTTAAAAACTCTCCCACTGTTTTTTATAGTGGAGTTGAGTTCAGACTGTGTTCTTCTGATTTCTCTTCTCTCTTGCAATAGTATTTTTGCTTTAACAATCACCTGCCTTTAAACCACACATGATGAGAATTGCTGATAAGATGTGCTGAGTCATTCTTGTTCCTGAGTATTCAAGAGCACAGTGATTAGAGAAGAATAAAGTTTACTACGAGAGACTTTAAGGAAAGGTGAGGACTTTTTATGCTATGCAGTAGCCTCACCATAAGGAGAGAGTGATTTTCCTTTCTCCACTTGCAGGACTGAAGACACTGAGAATAATCTAGCATAAAGACCTGACTCTCAATGTATAAATGAATATATGAATAATTAAACAAACAAAAAACTGCCTTCTCACTGGGCCCTCTGAGGAATATTAGACAGGGGAAAAGAACCATAAAATTCATAAAATAGAGCTGTTGTAGGGTGGCAGATGATATGATTTCTCAGGAAAACAACTTAAATGCATTGCTGTTGCCTTTAAGGATCTGACATTAAATACTATATTGCAGTTAATGATCTGAAGTAGTAGACTAGAGGGGTGCCTGGGTGACTCAGTTGGTTGAGCATCCAGCTTTGGCTCAGGTCATGATCTCGTGGTTTGTGGGTTCAAGCCCCGCGTCGGGCTCTGTGCTGACAGCTAGCTCAGAGCCTGGAGCCTGTCTTTGGATTCTGTGCCTCCCTCTCTCTCTCTGACCCTCCCCTGCTCATGCTGTCTCTCTCTCAAAAATAAATTTTAAAAAATACATTAAAAAAAAATCTCTCTTTCTCTCTCTCTCAAAAATAAATAAAACAGGGGCACCTGGGTGGCTCAGTCGGTTGAGCATCCAGCTTTGACTTAGCTCATGATCTCGTGGTTTGTGGGTTCAAGCCCCATGTTGGGCTCTGTGCTGACAGCTCAGAGCCTGGAGCCTGCTTCAGATTCTGTGTCTCCCTCTTTCTCTGCCTATCTCCCACTCATTCTCTGTTTCTGTCTGTCTCAAAAATAAATAAACATAAAAAATTTTAAAAAGTAAATAAATAAAATATTAAATAAATAAATAAAGTAGTAGACTAGAATATCAAATGGGAGATTTTTGCTGAAATAAGAGAAAAAAATAGAGAAGGAATATATGAGGGAAAATCTTAGAAGCTTATTTGAAAAATACAGGAGATCTAACATGCAAATAATGAGTTTAAGAATGAAAATGTAATATATAAGAAAAGTGATTAGTTAATAGAAAAAATATTTTTACCTGAAAAAAATGTGAAAGCTTCATGGAGTTCTTGGAAAAAATCAATGCCAAAAACCATTACATTCCCAAAATTGAAAGAATAGGTTAATAAGAACTAAGAAGATATTATAATATCACCATCAGATATTCTAAAACACTTGAAGCTAAAAGACATTAGAATGTTATCCAGACTCATTAAGAGAAATTTGATGAGTGGAACACAGCAATCCTACACCCAGTTAATACACATTTTTGTTATTATTGTGGAAGATATTTCTGAATATGCAAGAATTTAGAATGTATACTACAGGTTTTGTAAGAGGCAATGCTCATCAAACAATGACTCAAAACAAGAATATAAAGGATTTAAATGTAAATCCATCGAAGTAAGAACAATGTAAAAGGAGCAAAATAGTGGATGTCGAGTTTTCTTGACATTTGTTGAAAAGACTATCTTTGCTCTATTGCATTAGCTTTGCTCCTTTGCAAAGGTAATATTAGTTGACTATATTTATGGGCATCTATTTCTGGCTCTATTCTGTTGCATTGATCTATTTATCCAGTATTTTGTCAATACACTCTTTTTATTAGTATAGCTCAGTAAGTCTGGATATTGGGCACTGTCAGTCCTAACTTTGTTGTGCTTGTTCATTATTGTGTTGGATCTTATGTCTTTTGCCCCTCAGTATAAATATTAGAATCAGTTTGTTAATATCCATAAAGTAGCTTGCTGAACTTTTATTTGGGATTTCATTGAATTTAGAGGTTAAGTTGGGAAGTACTGACATTCAACAATATTGAGTTCTTCTATCCATGAACATGGAGTGCCTATTTATTTAGTTCTTTGATTTTGTTCATCAGTGTTGTAGTTTTTCTAATGTAGATATTGTACATATTTTGTTAGATTTATACATAAGTTTTTCATTTTGGGGTGATAATATAAATGGTATTGTGTTTTTAATTTCAAATTCTACTTGGTGGTGGTGGATAGAAAAGCAATTGACTTTTGCATATTAAGCTTTTGTTCTGCAACCTTGTTGTAATGACTTACTAGTTCCAAGAGGGGTTTTTTTTTTCTGTCTTTCAGATTTTCTGTATATATGATCATGTCATCTGCAAAAAAAAAAAAAAAAAAGACAGTTTTATGTCTTCCTTCCCGTTCTGTATACATTTTATTTTATTTTCTTGCTTTATTGCATTAGCAAGGACTTCCAGTACAGTGTTAAAAAGGAGTGGGGAGATAAGACATTCCTGCCAGTACCTGATCTTATCTAGAAAGCCTCAAATTTCACACCATTAAATATGATGTTAGCTGTAGGTTTTTGTAGATAATCTTTATCATGTTGAGGCAAATCTCCTCTATTCCCCTTTACTGATAATTTTTATCATGAATGGCTGTTGGGAGTCTGTCAGATGTTTTTTGTTTTTGTTTTTTTTTTTTGCGTCTATTGATATAATCATGTGATTTTTTTACTGTGTTGATGAAATTGATTATATTAATTAATTTTGAATGTGGAACCAGCCTGCATACCTGGGAGAAATCCCAGGTGGTCCTGATGTATATATGTTTTTCATGCTTTTTTTTTTTGGATTAGATTTGTGTAGAAGTGCTGACAACACTGACTCCATCTTTGGCTCTCCACCTTGTTCATGTCTGCACCATGATCTCCCTCAAGGCTGTGTGTTCCAGGCCCCACAGAGGTTAATGTGTGCTCTGACTGGAATTGAGTAAGCTTGTTCTGATCTTCCCTAAAGTGGCACACAGGAGGCTCCACTTTAGATAACTAGTAGAGACCTTCTGGTGTACAGATGATGTCACTTTAGATCATTACTGTGCAACCTCACAACCGGGCTCCTCACTCTATAAAAGCTGGGGATTAAGGTTTGGACTTAGCAGAGAGTAGGGGTAGAAAATAGTCGCCTAGAGCTGGCTTGCTTTGTCTGTCCAATCTCTTCATCAGTAAGTTACCCTGAATAAAACTGTATAACTGGTACTGAGTGGCATCCTTCATTTTTTTGGTCTCAAAGTGGCTTCTCAGTCTGGTGGAAACTTTACTGTCCTTCCTCCACCTTCTAACGGATTTGCTACTATTTTATTGAGGACTTTTATATATATGTTCATGAGATATTTATATAGGTCTGTAGTTTTCTTGTAGTGGCTTTGTCTGGATTGATATAGAGTAATGCTGGCTTCATAGAATGAATTAGAAGGTATTCCCTCTGTGTCCACCCTTTGAAAGAGATTGTAGAGAGTTGGTACAACTTCATGAAACTCATATGGGCCTGGTGCTAACAGTTTTGGAAGATTATGAATTACTGATTCAATTTCTTTAATAGATATAGTCCTATTTAGATCTATTTATTCTTGTGCAAGTTTTCACAGATGTGGCTTTAAGGGGATTTCTTCAACTTTTAAAACACAAACAAAAAATCTACAACTAACAGTGTGCTAAATGATAAAGTCTGAATCCTTTAATCCTAATATCAGCAATAAGGCAAGGATGTCTGTAGTCACCAGTGACAGTCCCTGATTTCGCTTTTAACCACAGCTTGCTTCAGACTCAGAAAGAAGACTGGGCTTCTCAGAACCCAAATAACAAAGGAACTCAGTCATATGCTCTCTTACTCACGTTACTTCTCTTTATTAGACAACCATTTAGGCTAAAATATTGTAAAATAAAAGGTAAAGATAAGAGAACCCATAGTTCTTTTTCCTTAATCCTCAAGTAGTCAGTGGCAGAGAGTATTAGTAGCATATCTGTATCTATAAATGCCTATATATCAAGAAGTAAAATAAAGACAATCCACTTATTTTTGTGCATTATTTCTGTTATTCTGGTAAGAAAAATAGAAGGGCATGTGTGAGCTGTAGAATAAGAACTTAGTTCGTGTTTTTTTCTGATTTAGTGTATAATATAATGCTCTTATATTTGTATTAAAAATTGGCATTGTGAAATATCAGAGTAAAATTTATGTTAAAATTAAAACTTGATTTTTTAAACTTAGAACAACATCAAATAGCAAATAAAAACCACCACAGAAAGTTGAAGAGGGGAACACAGGAGAAGGGAAAAAGCTTTATGCTTTAGTACATTTAATTATACTGTTCTACTTTTTGAACATGAAGCACCTTATTCATTTTTCAATGGGTCTGACAAGTTACATAACCAGTACTGTTCACATATACAATCAAAAGAAACCAAATCTGCATCTGAAATACAGAATGTAATTCCATTAAATTCAACAGAATGCTAAGTTTTTGTTGGCTTTATGTCTGTGGTTAAGTTCCTCTCATAGTTGACCTTTACTTTGCTAAAGTGGACTAAAATATAAGGCCATCTTGCATTTCAACCTTCCAGTTAAGTAGATTGTATTTAACAATATCTATAAATTGACTATAGTAGTAGGCAGAATTGCTAAAATGACCCCCACAAAATATCTCACAATAATCACCAGAAATTGTATGATATTGCTTCCATGATTATATTATGTTATTTATGACGGCTGACCTTAAGATGAGGGACATTCTCTGGGTAAGTAATATTTTATCACATGAGTACTTTTAAAATCAAAGTATTCTTTTGCTGTAACAGAAGAAACCACAGAAATTCAAAGTGGGAGAAAGACGCTCTTAGTAATTTGAAGTTGAAGGGGAGCACAGGAATAAATGTGATGGGCCTGCAGGGGTAGAGAACAGCCCTTTGCTGACAATAAGACCCAGCTGCAAGGCACTTGATTCTCTCAATACATTGAATGAGTTTGGAATCAGATTCCTCCCTGGATGGGATGTTAGCCTGGGCTGCAACCTTGAATGTGGGTCTGTGAGATTCTGAGCATAGAATCCACCTCAGTGTACCCAAACCTCTGATTTACAGAATAATAATAATTAATTAATACACATTGGAATGATGATTAGGTGTGGTTTTAACTTGATTGGTTTGTGACAACATGGCTGAATAATCAACCCCATTGTTACTCTTTTTTGAAGAAGAAAATAGATGGAAACAAACCGTTTGAATTTTAAAAAATTTTTTAAATGTTTTTATTTATTTTTGAGAGAGAGGGAGACAATGTGAGCAGGGGAGAGTCAGAGAGAGAGGGAGACACAGAATCAGAAGCAGGCTCCAGGCTCTGAGCTAGCTGTCAGCATAGAACCTGATGCAGGACTTGAACCCACGAACCGTGAGATCATGACCTGAGCCAAAATCAGACACTTAACCAACTGAGCCACTCAGGCACCCCAGCAAACCCTTTGAAACAGATCCATCTCCTTTGCTTTTCAGTAGCGTTTGTTGATTACATATTCCATCAATCATCCACTAGTCTATGGGATGTTTTATTGTCCAATAAGTAAAACATCTTTGGTTCTTAAATGCAATTTCTGGAAAATGCTCTCAAGATTAGACTTTCCCACAGCTGACAAGAACTGAGGAGATAGTACATAACTATAGTCTCTCTACCCAAGTGGATTTCAATACAGTTTAATTTAATCATCCTCTGTAGGCTTGCTTATATATCTTGTTGATCAGTACAGTTGACACTTCTATTCTGGAAAATCTTTTATGGTTTACTATATCTTCAGGCTTCACTCCTATTGGTAGGAAATCTATTTTGCCAAGACAATGGATTATAAATAAAACAAATAGTGCTGTATGAACATGAAAATAGTCTGAGTCTGGTGTCAGGTCAAAGCAAAAAGACTGCATTCCCAAAGCTATAAAATATAATTTTAGAAGCTCTTAATGATCATTTGTTAAGATAGTTCTAAGCTATTTTACAATAGACTTCTAAATAAAATTCTAGCTGTCACCATAAATGAGAAAATACAAAATAAAAAAGAGGTAATTGATTTTTTTTTTTTTTTTTTTGGCAAAGCATGAACACATTTCCCATCCATAGGAAACACACAGATAACTACCAGTGATACCAGTTCAAGAACAGAACCACCAACAGGTTGTGAGAATGCCATTAATTAACACTTATCGAAGAAAAAACAAATGAACCCTTAAATATCAAGCCATCTAAATATTAAAAAATATATTTACATTGTATTTCACCCTCTGAAGTAAAAAGAAAATATTTTTCTGACCAATAGACCAGAGTATGTGTGAAGGGATTTTTTTGGCTGCTACATTTTTATTAGCTTTTAGGTTAAAAGTTAGGTGTGCAAATGGTTACTGAATGAATATTCAGCATTTTGAAAAGGGAAACAGTGGCACCTGGATGGCTCAGTCAGTTAAGCATTCGACTTGGGCTAAGGTCATATCTCACGATTTGTGGGTTCAAGCCCTATGTTGGGCTCAGTGCTAATAGCTCAGAGCCTGGGGCCTGCTACAGATTCTGTGTCTGTCTGTCTGTCTGTCTCTCTCTCTATCCCTCCCCTACTAGTGCTCTCTCTCTTAAAAATAAACATTACAAAATTTAAAATAAATAAATAAATAAGTAAATAAGAGGAACAGAAGAGATGCATAATACTTTATTCTCATAATACCCTATCATGAAAGATTTTGGTTACATTCTAACATTTAAAAAAGAGAATATGCTCAATGCCACTGAATCATCAATTTTAAATTGTTTAAAATGGTGAATTTTACCATTCACCTTTTAATGATGAAAACTATATGTATTAGCCCCAATAAAAACAAGTTCATTAATATGCCTTGAGAGAAATCACATTGTCCCAAGTTCAGTAAGAAACAACTCATAATACTTGTAGGGCTATCTAAAGACCTAGAGCTGCACCGTCCTAGACACTTCTCCTAGTAGCCATATGTCAGTATCAAACACTTAATATGTGGCTGTTGCAGCTAAGTAACTCATTTTTATTTTAACATTTACTTTATTTTTGAGAAACAGAGAAAGATTGGGACTGGGGCTGAGAGAGAAGAAGACACAGAATCTGAAGCAGGCTCCAGGCTCTGAGTGTCAGCACAGAGCCCAACACGGGACTTGAACTCATGAGCCGTGAGATCATGCATGACCTGAGCTGAAGTAGGAGGCTTAACCGACTGAGGCACCCAGGTGCCCCAACTAAGCAACTGATTTTTAAATTTTATTTTAATAAATGTAAGTTTAAATTTAAAAAGTGAAGCAGTAGAAAACTATTTTTGTTTTAAACTCAGTATTGTTCTGGTAGGATCATATTTCACCATAACTATTGCCCTACAAGAGTGATTACTGCTGTATTGTTGTGTGCCTATCAGATGCATACCTTGTCTCCAATAATACACAGAAACAGACCTCTTATATATTTTGTGTCAATGGATTGATTTAGTGTTAATGATATTTCCTTTTTTTAATTATTTTTTTTAAATTTACATCCAAGTTAGTTAGCATATAGTACGGCAGTATTTTCAGGAGTAGATTCTTTAATTCTCTTTACCAATTTAGCCCATTCCCACTACCACAACCCCTCCAGTAACCCTCTGTTCTCCATATTTAAGAGTCTCTTATGTTTTGTCCCCCTCCCTGTTTTTATATTATTTTTACTTCTCTTCCATTATGCTCATCTTCTTTGTATCTTAAAGTTTTCATATGAGTGAAGTCATATGATATTTGTCTTTCTCTGACTAATTTTGCTTAATATGATATCCTGTAGTCCCATCCATGTAGTTGCAAATGGTAATATTTTGTTATTTTTGATTGCTGCGTAATACTCCATTGTATATATATATACCACATCTTCTTTATCCATTTGTCCATCAATGGACATTTGAGCTCTTTCCATACTTTGGTTATTGTTGATAGTGCTTCTATAAACATTGGGGTGCATGTGTTCCTTTGAAATAGCACACCTATATCCCTTGGATAAATACCTAGTAGAGCAATTGCTGGGGTGTAGAGTGGTTCTAGTTTTAATTTTTTGAGGAATCTTCATACTGTTTTACAGAGTGTCTGTACCAGTTTGCATTCCCACCAGCAGTGCAAAAGTGATCCTTTTTTTTCACATCCTCACCAGCATCTGTTGTTGCCTGACTTGTTTATTTTAGCCATTTTGATGGGCATGGGGTGGTATCTCATTGTGGTTTTGATTTGTATTTCCCTGATGATGAGTGATGTTGAGCATTGTTTCATGTGTCTGTTGGCCGTCAAGCTGTCTTCTTTGGAGAAGTGTCTGTTCAAGTCTGTAGTGAATGACATTTCCTATACTCTGATAAATTATCTGTAAAACTGTTATGTCATGGTCTGAATATTTTATTCAGACAACATGAGTTACAGTTTTACCTATGAAATCATGCATGGTAATTAAATTGAGATAATTATTATTTCCATGATAATATAATTAAATTATTTTTCTGGTTAAACACATAAGTATAAACAAATTTGTAAATTCATAATGAAAGCATACTACTGATGTTGAACTGGGCAGAAATGCAGAAGCCAATGTGAAAACCAGAACATTGAAGTAAAATAAATATTGTAAAATGGTATGTCACATATTTCATGAAATGACCATAACAAACTATTGTGATAGAGTCAAACAAAAAAATTGTTATATAAACTCTTTTGGAGATAAAAATGTGGACAGTAGTAAAAAATTTTTTTTCAGCCAACACAATGAGATTGATAAGAAATTTCCTCCCAAAAGTCAGGAAAGAATTGCTGAAATTAATATTTTAGATTCAGAATCAACAAATATTTGAAACATTTTTGTAATTTTTTTGTTTATTTATTATTGATACAGAGAGAAACAGAACATGAGCGGGGGAGGGGCAGAGAGAGCGGGAGACACAGAATCTGAAACACGCTCCAGGCTCTGGACTATCTGCACAGAGCCTGACGCGGAGCTAGAACCCGCAAACCATGAGATCATGACCTGGGCCGAAGTCGGGCGCCCAACCGACTGAGCCCCTCAGGTGCCCCTATTTGAAATTATTTATAGCAGGATCTAAGCTTGTTTGTTTGACCATCTATAAAATGACTTGGATTCCCTTTCAGAAATGGAAAATCATTTTTAGATGGAGATAAGGTAAAATAAATTATGGGATCTTTGATAGAAAATTATGAGTAAATGAATAATAAGTTAGATATTTTAGAAAATGTGAATGATTTTCAATCAAACATGAAATATTTGCTTGTTGAGCACCCACTTTTTTAATAATACTGAATATTAGTTGAATCAAAATTTGAAAATTGCAATGTTCTTTAGCTTTAGATGAGTCAGGCATGCATTACAAGACACTGCCCACTTAATACTCTGTGTGTCTTTTGTTTCATATGACTTCAGTTTATTACCTAAAATAATCAATTCATGTTATGGATATTTTGGAATCGTTTACATCTGTTCAACAAAGATATCTGTTTGGTATGAAGACATTAGCTTCTACTATAGTAGAATTATGATAGTTATGTCAAAAATCAGGGCTGTTGGCACATTTAAAACAAGAGAGTGGTAATTTCCTTACTGATATGTTCTACTCTTTGATTCATAATGAAAACAACCACAAGACTATGAAAATTAATGTGCATGTAGTTTTAAAAAGTGTTCAACATATATGTGCAAATGCTATGAGTTACTTAAAACAATTTATTAATTCTAGTCATGAGGTTGATGTGATCCTTCAAGAATGTCATTCTACCTTGTGCCTTACAAAAGCTTCTGGTTCACTGCTATCCTTTTTTACTAAAGAAAAATCTCTAATTTTCTCCACTTCACAACCATCCCTTCTAAAGGATGAAGGCCTCAGTACCTGGTGAAGTGTTAACAAACAGAATTTTGTGCCATGAAGATGGCAGAATTTCTCCGAATTATATCGGCAGCTCGGTTCTGGAAACTCTCCGGTGGCTTGAGGTGTAATTTGATCATTTTCTTTCATTAGACTTTGGCTAGTCAGCATTTTCTCTCCACCAGTTCCATCCCCCAGGCTGTGGTTCTTGGAAATTAGTTACAAAAAATATTTTCTATTTAGGGCTCTGGAATTAGTAACAGTGTATTAAAAATACATTAAACAGGACAGTAAATTTCACTCACTCTGTACATTTTCATCTTGCACGACACACAGCAGGTATATTTTGTAACAGACTTCTTAGTAATCAGATACTGCTAGGGAAGCATGACTAAGAATTCACAGTTGAAGACACTGTTGTAATATTGTTCACTGGGTTTTGTTGACATGTGGAATAATTTTTCTTAGACCCTAGAATACATAGTTTCCTCACTCTTGGGAAGAATTTAAGGAATGATTTTATAATACAGTACTTTTAAAAATTAGTATCATTAGTAATCAGTGAAATGGCTGTGATTTTCAAAGTCAACAAAAAGAAATCAGTTTTCTGAATCTTTTTCATATAGTGACACCAAGACTATGCACACAGGTTGATTTATTTTCCAGAATTAACTAAAAGCCTAAAAATGGTTCTTTGTGTTTGTGTGAATAAAGAATTAGAGTGAGCAATATCTAAAGCCACTTTCTCGTAAAAGCACTAGATAATTTCCTCATTAAGGAATTCAAAAGAACAAGGTGTGGAATTATATCATGTTGATAGATGTTTTTTCTCCATGTGAACAAAATAATTTTCAAAGTACAGTTAGTGGTTCTATAGCACCAAAGTAACATGAAAATGTCCACGATTAATCCAGGGCTTTCCCATTTTACTTCCTCCTAACCAAGAAAAGCCTGTTAAATGAGTATCGTTTATGTTTCTAGGATGGCTTTGTAAGATGTTAACAGAATAATTCTCCCATAAATAACAGTGTAAACCCCAGACACATAAATGAACACTATAGGAAGGATTTGGAGAACAAAACAAATTAGACAAATTTTGGAGAATGGTTAAGTGTTGTAGGACTGAAGGCTGGCATGGGGTGGTTTGATGTTGCAGGAAGGTGTAAAATGTGACATATATTGAGTAAAGATTCGAGAGAGAAAGTCTATCATCTTTCGGGCCTGAGAAAAGTGAGAGCAAGGTTTTGGACAACTATGGCCGATGAAGAATGAGAGTGGGGACTGAAGGGGGAGGGGAACAGAATTATAGTGGTCCTGACCTCGGTATACTAGTTTTGTCCAATTCTCTGGCTGACTCCAAGCTAGTTGTATGCAAAGAAAATTCCAAGCAAAGAGTGGAAAGGGTTAATTAATTGCCCTTCTAGCATTACCATCAAGGTAAAATAGATTTTGAGTTTGAACTTAACCACGCCAATGCCTTGATTAAATAAAAATGTGAACACTCTTGATAGGTGTAAGTCGGAATGCTGCATCTTCATGACAATATTTACAATGCCTGTTACAATCTAAAATCAATAGACATACAAAAAGAGTCAGGAAAATACAACCTATTCTGAAGGGAAAATGATATCAGCAGAGGCCAGCTGCACAACGACTTGATGTTGAAACTATCAGACAAAGATATTAAAGAAGCTACCATAATTAGACTTACTGAGGTAAAGGAAAAAAATACACATGAAGGATAAAGAGATAAAAAATTTCAGCAGAGGAATTCAAAATACAAAAGAAAACCAAATGCAAATTTTAAAACTGAAAATTTTAGTATTTAAATTTTTAAAAAATAACTTGCTGGGGGAAATGAAGATAATAGAAAATAAATCTGTGAGCCTTAAGTCAAACTAATACAAAACAACCCTCTGAAGAAGACAGAGCAAATATTTTTGAACAAAGTAAACGAAGACTCTGGGAAGTTAGGAAAAAATTAAAAGGGCTAATACACATATAATTTAATTCCTGGAAGAAGAGAAGAAAAAACAGTGAGGCAGAAAATGTATTTGGAAAATAATGGCTGAAAAATTTACAATTTGTTGAAATACAATATTTACATTTTCATAATATGTGCGACAAACACAAAAGAAAATATGTTTAATCATATGACATCCAAACTGCTGAAAGGGAAAAGTAAAGCAAAAGTATTGAAAGCCGCCATGCAAACGCAAAAACATTGAGAGGATTCCAAAAGATGGCAGAGTAAGAAGCACCAGGACTCTCACTGCTGCCAGAATTAATCTGATGTAAGTCTTTTGGAATTTTGGAGTTTATTGAAAGCTTGCAACTTAACAGAAGACGTGGAGAATTAATTGCAGTGATTTTTTTGTCAATTTCAGTTCTTAACGCCATATTGTTTCCCTATCACATACCCCCAGTCCTATGGAAAGTAGTCAGGAAAATATATTTGGGGGGGCATCTTGCATGAAATTTGTGGAAACCAGGGTAGACATTTGCTGTCCAACAAATATCGGGGATCTGTGCTGATCATTGATTGTTGCGTTTGATTTCAGTGGTAAAAAGAGTCAGTAGGCCATTACTGTTGTACTTCACCATGTTTTTGCCTTTCCCACTCTTCCTGAGGTGACTTCCAGGATATTTAAAACACAATATCACTCTATTTTACTTTATTTTATTTTAATGTTTTTTTATTTATTTTTGAGAGACAGAGAGAGACAGCATGAGCAGGGGAGGGTCAGAGAGAGGGGGAGATATAGAATCTGAAGCAGGCTCCAGGCTCTGAGCTAGCTCTCAGCACAGAGCTCGATGCGGGGCTTGAACCCACGAACCATGAGATCATGACCTGAGCCGAAGCCGGACGCTTAACCGACTGAGCCACTCAGGTGCCCCCTCTATATCACTCTTTATATCTAAAGAGTAAAAATGTGATGAACTCAGTATGGTGACTAAAAGTTAAAAGATGAGAGGGGTAAAAAGAGGTACAGTGTTGCAAAATATCTAACTTTTACATACATTACTAGTGCTGGACAACCACTAAGGTGATTACCAAAACAATAACTGCAAAGGAAACTATAAATTTCAAAATGATTCTTAAAAAAATCAAATAGTGCAAAAAGAAGAGAACAGAAGAATGGAAACAGGAGAATATAGAAACAAAAAGTGACATTTCCCACCTTCGAACATAAACTTTACAGGTTTTACTTTATATTTTACAGGTATTCTCATCCTTCACTGGAATGTAACTTACGTGAAAACAGAGATCATTTGTTTCCATGTACTTATTTACACATTTTTAAATTAATTTGAATTCACATTCTCTGAGTACCTGAAACATATTAAATGCTTAAAAACTCTTGGTAGCATAAATGAATACCTTTCAGACTTAATTTAATTTTTATCTATTAAGGTAGAACTAATCTATTGTGAGCCAAATAGACCCATATGAGAGCATACATGGTATAAATATATAAAGTACTTTGCAAGATATCTGTCACATTATTTCTCTTTAACATATTAAATCAATAATACTAGATGAAGTTAAAACATCACCTCCTCTTCAGACTAGCTTTAGCTAGACAAGTCTTAAAATTACCCCTGAGTTTGCTAAGGATGTTGATTGAACAGAGAAAGAGACAGATAAACAAAGATAGGTAGAGAATTTGAGTGAAATTAGTTTCCAGTATTTATTTCTACTTTTCAACAGATCAAATACTACAGTGCAGGGGCGCCTGCATGGCTCAGTCGGTTGAGCGTCTGGCTTCGGCTCAGGTCATGATCTCGCAGTTCATGGGTTTGAGCCCTGCATCAGGTTTTGTGCTGACAGCTAGCTCAGAGCCTGGAGCCTTTCTTCGGATTCTGTGTCTCCCTCTCTCTGGCCCTGTCCTGCTCATGATCCCTCTCTCTCTCTCTCAAAAATAATATAAAACATTTTTTAAAAAACCCAAATACTACAGTGCAAGGAAACATAAAACTAAACTATGGCAGGACTTTCAGCCAAACCAATGGCCAAGACTATCTGGAAAAAGGAGAATAGAAATGAGGATGACCCAAAATAAATGGGTCATTCCTGCACCCAATCATATGTTGATATATTCCCTGAAATCAATAGTTTTCACTTTTATGTAAGATAAATTTTAATAAATTATGAAATCAACCCCTGTGGATGCAGACATGATAAAATTCTAGAAGTGCAGTAGTGGCCGTCTTTGGGGAATCCAGACTTTCATATTCAATTCTTCTGTGACCTACACACTGTAGTCTAGATAAATAAACACGTTAGCTCTCAGTGAAAAATATCAAAAACTCATGTTTTCACCCTTATCATCATTTGAGCTTATATCATTTCACACACTCAAGTTCAACTTTTATAAGTAAGTTCCAGTGTTTCAGTTGTTCAGCTGTTTAATTTACAAATATTTATGATTGCTGGTTTACATTCAGCACTTTATATAATCTGGGACATGGCTTTCTACAAATAGACTAATATTTTATTATGCTTAATAAATATTTTACTTTTAAAATTATAAAATTCCTTATCACACTGCAGCGTAATTTACACTGATTTTTTACTTCTCTTCCTTGTTACTTTATCTTTTACCTTAATACATTTCATTCAAATAATCTTATCCTAAACCATATTTAAATTAAAATATTTTTATGTTTATTTTTTGTTTTCTTTTAAAGATATAGGGAATATCAATTGGGCATGAGAAAAGTCATCTCTTTCTTAGGAATTATTTGGACTTTTCTTTGAAAACAAATGTGGAAAATATGTAATTATGTTTTTCTTTATTGATTTATATTATATCACTGGCAGTTTCTGGTTGGTTTCCAGATAAATACGTTTGGATAGTTATTCCTGCCCATAGTCAGAAAGATTTGTTAATATTGTAAATATTGTGAAATGAAACATTCAAATCTTCCAATATTGTAGATCTTAGTACAAATATTCACCATTATTATCAATTGACTGCAAAATTGTTGGTTTAAGGGAGCTTTTGGCTGAGCCAACTAAATGAGGAACCTGAATTCTAGTCTACTGTGGTCCTCATATATATAGTCTTCAGAGGTAAGGTCATATCAATAAATAAAATTATTAAGAATTATATTAATGATAAAAGAAATCCCTATTATGTATACAGTCTATTTTTCTCACAAATCCTATCTTCCTAAGTGTAGCTTATCATTTCTGTTTACTTCAATAATAGTAATGAAGCAAGTTGTGAATCTAAGCAATGATTAGAAAGAAAGCATTAGATAATTGTCTTCAACATTTCTCTCATCTTCCAATTGCAATAAGTTAATGTATGATGACAGAGCATGTCGATAGGAATCGTGCAATTATTTTTCTAAATGAATGAGATGAAATGTGATTAGGTAAAGCCCTTTTACTTGGTTTGCTTTAGTATTGTCTTTTAATACTTTCATTTCAGCAACTAAACATTTGTGATTGGCAAACGAAACAAATCTATCTTCTGTTGAATTTCATTTTATGGAATTTCTAGGATCATGTTTGTTTTCCAGTATACAGAGACATTTATAAAATAATAGAAATATTTAAACTATTAAAGTGTTTTCCTGAAATTGCAAATTATATGAAGTCAATTAATTGATCAGTATTTGTTGTTTTTCCCATATGATATATTCTTATCCAGTGAAGTCTCAGTTGCTTAAAATATTTTTGGAAATCTCCATTCTAAAACTGTCCCTAAAGATACAGATAGACCACAGAAATATACTGTGCTTTTATATCTATTAGTTTTGTTGTTTCTAAAATATTAAATATCTCTTTAAATGATGCCAAATCTTATCCTGGAGATAATGAAACTACTTAAATGTATTCATAATTTACCCATTGATATAAAAGTATCCTAAAAAATTTCAATACGTATTTTCACTAGTTGGTTTTATGAGCTATTTTATTCCAACTTTTGAAAATTTAGAACATTTAGCCCTTTTGATTTTCTGTACTTAATTCAAAATTTTAAAATAATTTTATCACCAGAATAACTCTGTTTTCTCCTTTATTTCAATATTTTGTGTCATCTTTAACCAGAATAATGTTTCAAACATAAAATATACAACAGTAGCCTAAAATATAAATGATTTTTAAAATAAATTGTGTCCCTGATATCACAAAATTGCCAAGAATATATATATTACATGATTTCCTTAAACTAAAAATTACTAAATGTTTTCCTTCTCTTGGTTTTGTATCTCATTATTTTATTATACAGTTGATAAAAATAATGTGCTGTGAAACTTGAGTTCCTTAACACTGTCAGAACTGCATCCTAAAAATAACTCCAGATTATTCAAGTATCCATTGTACATGGTAAATATTTAGAACTGTTCCAGATTCTTCTACCCAATAACATGCCATAGTCCCTTCTTAATAAAATATAAGTTCTGGAGCCAGACTATCTGGATTTATATCCTCGCCCTACCATTTCTGTCACCTAAGAAATATTTTACCAGTATCGTCCAATTACCATCTATAAAATGGTGAAAGTACATCACTTATGATGATGGGCATTAAATTAAATATTTTATCTGAATGTTTATTATATGATCTATTAAAAAGTATATAGCTCTTTTTTTTTAATGATTTTTCTGCCCCAGACCATCTGTTCAAGTGATGCAAATTTGCTTAACCTCTAAAGGAAAAATCAAACACAATCCCTGTCCATAGTGAATTTTTATTCTAGTAGCTATTTTCTTCTCTTAAAGGCAAGAAATATTATTCTCTCAATTACATGGTTTTCAGTATATTAAATAACCTCTAATCTCAGCTAGATTATTGAGAGCTAAAAATGGAAAAAAAATAAATCTAGAGCATAAACTCATTTCCCAAATGACCGTTTTGGAAAAAGAAGACAGTATGTCATCAAATGTGCCTTGGAATAGCCTCAATTATTTTAAACTTTTAAAAATTATGTGATTGCCAATTTATAGAAATTAGTTTAAAAGTAAGAATACTAGTAATTTTTGAATGCTTATAACTTCTCATTGACTTTTTCCACATTTTTATTGCATACTAATTATGCCCAATGACGCAATTAGATAAATGCTATGAATTATAGGAATAATAATAGCAAAATTAAAATAAATGACATATTTAAACAAATAAAGGACAAAATGGGATAGTTTTTTCTTTCTTATTTTTCTCCTTCTTTAGAAGATATAATTGAGAGGTACCTAGTGGCTCAGTTGGTTAAGCATCTGACTTTACCTCAGGTCATGATCTCACAGTTCATGAGTTCCAACCCCAAGTTGGGCTCTGTGCTGACAGCTCAGAGCCTGGAGCCTGCTTCAGATTCTGTTTACCTCTCTCTCTGCCGCTCCCTCCCATTCATGCTCGTTCACTCTCTCTCTCTCAAAAATAAATAAACGTTAAAAAAAATTTTTAAAGGAACAATTGAAAAGTTTTTAAATGCTTCAGTGCCTGACAAATAAGTCAGGCCTTAAGAAATTGCTGCATGCCTCAGTAATATAAGATTGAAGATGTCATGATAATGGGAATGATTAAATATCTTTTTCAGTTTTAGATGTGTAAGTTTAGAGTAGGTTAAATTGTAAAAATGAAAATAATTGGTAAATAAATATACTGGGATATATTTTGTACTTTTCCATTTTATATGTATTTTATTGAAATTTTGAATGGCAATACTGCTTTTCAAAATTAAGATCATCCCTTCAATTTCCAAAAAGCCTTGACTTATTCGAAGCCTTCTAAAGAAGAATAATCCCTAAGTCATCCATTAAGAAGTCCTCAAACATGTTGAAATGCTAATTGTAATTGTATATCTGCATTTAATAAGCACGCATACACTTAGGATGGAAATGTATTAATTCATCATGTTTCTCTTATCTAGTGCACCAGCCCACTAAGTTCAGCTCAAATATATGTGCTCCAAATGCTTTATCAGTTGTATTTGAAGATATACAATGGTGTCATTTTTGTGTTACAGAGGATGTCTTTTATGCCAAACTCTACCATTACATAATATAACATATATGATCAGAACGATTAGCAGTTACTTTTAAACTCTTGTTCATATTGCTATATCTACCTGCAGAATTATTTTGAGTTAACATATAAGAATATTGTTTCCAAAATGATTCTACTCATAACTGTAGTACTAATTAAAATAATTATTTTTCTATAAGATTTTTAATATCTTAATGTTTAATTCTGACACATTTTCAACAGAGAAAATAGCAGAAAATAATATTACATATACCTATTCATTTATTATTATAATTAAATGTACATTATAATGCTATTAGCTGATTTTGTTTCTCATTCTCTCATAAATCAGAGATAGGCAAAAGTTCATACACTGTTATTTTCCTCTTACTCATTCCCCAGAGTTAACCAAATTCCTAACATTGGTCTCATTTCCGTATTTTTTACTCTTCATTTTTTACTATTCACTTATTACATATGTTTGAATATGTAATATCAGAGCACATGCATCATTGCTTTGAGTTGCTTCTTGAAATGTTACAAAATAATGGACTCAAGAAGCTATCTTATTTAAGATTTTTATTATTTAAGATTTTATGTCAGTTTTGAAGAAGGGAAATTGGCCAGTGTTATTTTATCCATGTATTTTCCTTTCTGGTTTTAGTGCAAAATAAAACTACACTAAAATGTTTGAGTTCAAGTTCTGGCTAAGATGTATATGCATGCTACCAGTATGTGCTAATGAATACTGAGAACTCTCACAAGTAAATAGGGCAGGCAGAATAGAGGTGAAGACCAGGATTCAAGATATCATTAAAGTTGCAGTGAATTTAACATATTTTTCTTTGCTCTAATTCCTACTGACTTGAACTCATGCACCAGAAGAATGCACTAAAGCTAGGAAGGAATTCCAAGAGAAAGCTTCTAGCTCTGGCTCAAGGAGTGTGAAAGGGAACTCCTGACACTACAAGAGGATATATAATGTTTCTTTCTCTTTTTTCCCCTCTCTGTTCCCTTACATTCTAATTGTTAAACAACCACATCATGGCAGCCACACCTAACAGCAATGGAAGCCTGAAGGAGCCAAAATTCTACGAGAGGAAACTTCATCTTCCTTTAATGGAATGTGTTTCCCAAACAATGAGTAAAATTCCTTTAATTTTTTTTCTTCCTCTTAAACTTGTTTTGCTAGGCTCTGAATGCAAGAGCAGTTTGTTGAATTTACAACAAGGCAGGGCACATAAAGCCTCAGTTTTCTGTGTGGAGTTCAAGAGATGAGCTCAAAGGAACCAGGAAGGACAAGAGAGGTTATAGAGAAGAAAGTGCTGAGGAGTGTTTATTAATTTCTGGGTTCCTCTTAAAACCCCATGCTTGTGGATCTGATCTCAGTCAGTACACCAAATACTGAATTGAACAGATAGACCACCAGGTCTGGGTATTGGTTTGTACACATATGGAACAGATCTGAATAGTGCAGTAAAGGATTTGTATCAGAATTGGCTTTGAAACTGTAGCCCACAGAAAGATATCAACCTTCTCTACAGGATTTAATCATGACTCAGAATATCATATAACATTTGTTATATCTAGGATACAAATCAAAATTTCTTAGAAGTTAAAGAACAAGGAGAACCTCAACTTATATGCAAAAAGAAAATCAAGACTAACACTAGTGATAAGATGACACATATATTGGAGTTATTTGGCAGACTTTAAAGAAGCTATTAAGCAAAGCTTCAGGAAACAATTTAAAACATACTTGAAACCATAGGAAACAATTTAGCAGAGAAATACAAGATACACATTACTTAAAAATAAAAGTAAAACTCAGTACAGAGACTAATTAGCAGAAGAAAGACAACATAGGAAATAACCCATGAAAGTAATGATAGATCATGATAAATTATCTAATCTGAACAACAGAATGAAAAAAATTTTAATGACCATGGTGTTATGTCATCCAATAACAAAATGTATATTATTTGTATCTTTGGAATATCAGTATGGGACAAAAAAGAAAGTGCCGAAAAAGTATTTGAAAAAATCATGACTAGAAACCTCCCAAATTTGGTGCAACATATAAACTTACCAATTGAAGAAACTTAGTGAATACCAAATAGGGTAAGTACAAAGGACTCAATGACCAAACCTTTATACAGACACTACTGAAAATTAATGATAAATAGAATATCTTGAAAACAGAGAAAAAAACAAACAAAACATTATCTGTAGGAAACAGTAATTTGAATGACTGAGATTTCTCAATAGAAACCATAGGTACAGAAAGTAGAGGCAACCTGAATAAATTATGTACTATAGTTAATAATATAATTGTAATATAATATAGTTAATAAGAGTGCATAATCAACCAAGGTTTATTAATTGTGACAAATTGTCATGCTAATGAAAGATTTTTATCATGGGGAAAACTGGGTGTGGGATATATAGGAATTCTCTGGTCTATCATTGCATCATTTTTTACTGTAAAAATATTCTAAAATAAAGAATGTATTTATAAAACAACTTCTGCAATTATGTTCAACAGCAGAATGAATGGAAGCAAGCAAGGAATAAGTGAACTAGATGACAGAAGTATATAAATTACCAAACCTGAATTTTAAAATATAATAGATTTAAAAAATGACCATAACCTTAGATACTATCACAAATGTTTCAAATTAACACCACTGGAGCCGTAGAAGGCAAGGAAAAAGAGGGTGGGATGAATAAAACACTGTAAGTGATAATAGCTTATAACTTTCCAAACATAAACTGACAGATTTGAGGAGCCAAGAATAATAAACTGAATAAACCCAAAGAAATCAATACTAAGACACATAATAGTTAAAGAACTGGAAATTAAAGACAAATAAAAAAAACTTGGAGCAAGCAGGGAGTACTTACCTATATGTGAAAAACACCAAATCAAATGATGATCATGTCTCATCAGAAACCATGAAGGTCAGAAGGAAGTGAAATATTTTTTAATTATTGAATGAAAAAAATCCACCCCAGTATTCTATATCTATTGAAATCAATATTTAGGAGTGAAGGGGAGAAAAAAGAATTCTCAAATAATGGAAAACAGAGAATTTGTTGCCTGCACATCTATCCTAAATGAATGGCTAAAAGAAGTTCTTAAAAGAAAATATTCACAATAAAAAAGGATCCGATATCAGGAGGGAAGAAAGATCATTTAAATAGAAAATACATGGAGAGGCATTAAGATGGTGGAGAAGCAGAGGGATGGGAATTTCCCTCTTCCCTCACACACAGGTGTATTGAGGTCAAAACACTTGGAATACCCAGGAATACAGGCTGTGGAAAGAGACAGCTTGGCAGGACGGAAGTATGAGTTTGCAAACTGGGAGAGATAAAATGGGCAGCCTAGGCATAAAAGGGAGGGGACCCCTTTTGTGGAGAGACAAAAGAAAGAGAAAGGTTATTGAAGTGTATTACATGTGGACAAGAGAAAAACATACCCAGACCATGGATTGGAGGACAAAAAAGTACAGACAGAGCCAGTTTCTACTTTGCAAACAGCCTTCAGAGCTAAAGATCAGAGTTTTCAGGGGTGCAGGACTTTCTCTAGACTAGAGCTGGCCATGTGTGCATGCCTGGGGAGGAGGGGAACCAGCCTTGGGGCACAGTAGCTATCTCAGGGCCCACTGGGAGACAATAGTCCCTTTCCCCCATTACTGTGGCAAGAGGGTTTACTGCCCCTGAAGGACAAAGGACCCTGCAGGGGCCACCCAGAAGCCTTCTGTTGGTTGGGCAGAGTGGGGCTTTCCCAGAACCAGGTCCATGCACAGTGGGATCCTTTAAGACTTTGGGTTTTGAATCCCAATAGCATGCCTAGGAGGTGCAGGAGACTGTGGAGCAGGACAAGCTGTGCACCTGTGCTGCTCTGGAAAGGCCGCCAGAACAAGGTGGTTTGAGATACCTGGTTCAGGGAGGAGAGATTGAAGTGTTACCATTTTCTCCCCATCTCCAAAACGATGGGGCTTCAGGGAACAGCACAGCCATCCGCAAGGCTGTGAGACCTACTTACACAAAACCCCACCCCTCTCAGCCTGGTAACTGTTTATCTACTGGAGTGAGACTGACACTGACCTAACCAGATGGCTTCTCCATCAGGCCAGCACAGCCACTGGTCCCAGGCACCAACAGACAACTGTCCTGTGGTTTAGTATGTTAGCCTGGTTTTTAAATATTTTTATTTGTTTTTCTTTTTTCTTTTTGTTTCTTCTCTTTTCCCTTCTTTTCTTTCTACCCTCCCATTATTGATGTTGTTTTTGTTGTTATTGCTGTTTTTGTTTTTTTTTTCTTTCCTTTGGAATCAGGTTCATAGTTTCTGATTTGATTTTTGGTCAGTTCACACACATACACACACACACACACAACACACACATATGTATTTTTTCCTTCTTTCTCTGTTCTGATTGTTGTTTGTTTAATGAGGCATTTTTATTCTATTCTTTTTACACCTTTTCTGCATCTCCTTTATTTTCCTCTCTCTCTTTCTCTGTCTCTGGATTAAGCCTTATAGTTTCTTTGATTATATGCCTGGTCTTTCTTTTTTCTTTTCACCCCTTTCATTTATTTCTTCATATGGGATAAGCCTTCCCCCTTACTTCAACAAAATATCAAAGCACACCTGGTGAAAAGCCCAAACAATTCACCACTACAGGCAGTGGGATAGAACAGCCAAAGATGCAATAGAGCAACACACGCCAAAAGCCTTCCTGAAGTGCCAGGCCCTGGATAGTGTATGACCCCCTTTTAATATAGTAGTACCTGCAGGTACAGGGCTAATAACAAGCCATTAAAACACATAAAAGACAGAAACCTAGTAAAATGATGAAACAGGGGAGTTCTCCTCAAAAATATTCCAGGAAAAAATGAGAGCCAGACAATTGCTCAGAACAGATATAAGCAATATACCTGAATGAGAATTTAGAATAATAGTCATAAGACTAATAATTGGGCTTGAAAAAAGCCTTAGAATCTATTGCTGCAGAGATCAAAGACCTAAGAAATAGTCACAGTGAATTAAGAAATGCTGTAAATAAGATGAAAAATAAACTAGATGCAGTGACAGCAAGGGTGGAAGAAGCGAAGCAGAGTATAGGTGAAATAGAAGATAAAATTAGGGACAATGATGAAGCTGAAAAAAGAGGGAAAAGAAATTAGTAGATCATGAGGGGAGAATTAGAGACCTAAGTGATTCAATGAAATGAAATAAAACCATATCATAGGATCCAGAAGAAGAGGAGGGAGACAAGAGGGCAGAAGGTTCATTTGAACAAATTTTAGCTGAGAACTTTCCTAATCTGGGGAAGGAAACAGACATCCAATTCCAGGAGGCGCAGAAACTCCCTTCAAAATCAACAAAACAGGTCAACGCCACAGCATATCATAGTGAAACTGGCAAAATACAAAGGTAAAGAGACAGCAGCTAGGGACAGACAGGCCTTAACCTACTAGGGTAGACACATAAGGCTAGTAGTAGACCTGCCCACTGAAACTTGGCAGGCCAGAAGGGAGTTGCAGGAAATCTTCAATGTGCTGAATAAGAAAAATATGCAGCCAAGAATCCTTTACCCAGAAAGCTGTCATTCAGAATAGAAGGAGAGATAAAAGCTTTTCTGGACAAACAAAAACTAAAGGAGTTCATGACCACTAAACCAGCCCTGCAGGAGATCCTAAGACAGACTCTGTGAGTGGAAAGCAGCAAAGACTACAAAGGAACAGAGACATCACCACAGGCATGAAACTTATAGATAATACAACAACACTAAATCCATAAAATTCAATAATCACTCTGAAGGTAAATGGCCTAAATGCCCCAATCCAAAGACATAGTGTATCAGAATGGATAAAAAAAAAAATCCATCTATATGCTGCCTACAAGATTCATTTTAGACCTGAGGACACCTGCAGCCTGAAAGTGAGGGGATAGAGAGCCATGTCATGCCCCCAGATGTCAAAGCGAAGCGGGAAAAGCCATACTTACATCAGACAAACTAGATTTTAAAATAAAGACTGTAATAAGAGATGAAGAAGGGCATTATATCATAATTAAAGGGTCTATCCATCAAGAAAGCTAACAGTTGTAAATGTTTATGCCCCCGACATGGAACACCCAGATATATAAAACAATTAATTACAAACATAAATAAATGTATAGATAATAATACTGTGATTGCAGGGGACTTTAATACTCCACTTACAGCAAAGGGCAAATCATCTAGACAGCAAATCAATGAGGAATCAGCGACTCTGAATGACACAATGTACCAGATGCACTTAACAGATATATTCAGAACTTTTCATCCAAACACAGCAAAATACACCTTCTTTTCAAGTGCACTTCTCCAGATAGATCATATTCTTGGTCACAAAATGGCCCTAAAAAATACAAAAGGATTACATGGAAAACCCAAT